>DWCF01000325.1:0-50630 GCA_018230265.1 Delias oraia
CTGAGTATTCTGTGAGCCTGTGGTATCACTTCGGACGAGCCGGCCCAATTAGTGCGTCAGCATATGCTTCAGCTCTCTCTCCCACGTGTGCAAAATATATCTTCTTACATCTCACGTCGGTTGACAATTTGACACTACATTTAGTGTTTGCCAATTGCGATGTACATACAATAATTATAAATCATTATTAACAAAGTAGTGAAAGTGTATTGAATTGTATTGTTTTCCCATGGGAGAGACATACGTCAGAAGCAGCAGAGAGCATAATTAAGCTGACTAGGAGTGATTCTACGGCCTCACAGAATACCTGCATGAAATTGTACTTGTTCCGTTTCGCTCAGTAAATAAAGATACCGGAGGCCCACCAAGTACCACTAAATCAACGTTAAAGTGGTCTCCGTTAGGGAATCCATCAGCATAATTACCGCTATATAATATAAAAAACTGATACCTTTTATTACTAGAACTGAAACATATATCAGCGGCAACCTAATGCATTAATAATTACCGTTAAATTATTTAGCATAATTAATTTAAATAAGTAACCATTGAAAGCTTATTTGAGTTTAATTTAAAAGGAACAAAGTTGAGTTGGTACGTGCGAGATTTCGCCTCACGTCAGATAAGAGAGTTTTATGTTATTCGAATGGTTCTTATCAGTTCATACTCAGCAATACTTTTTACATTTATATCTTAAACATAATTGATTTTAAATATAGTGACAGTTGATAATGGATGCGGTTTAATGCTGATATGTGTTAATTTTAAGTGTAATATTAAATGTAAAAGGTAAATGTGAATAGCACAATAAATTATGCCGCTTATGAGGGGTAAAAAGGCGGCAACACAATCAAATCGCGTATTATAGCACGTTTGTTCATGGGGAGGCGGTATTCTCTTACCATATAGGAGACCCACTTGTACCGTTGTTCGCTATTTCATAAAAAAATTAAGATACCTAAGAAACAAGAAAAATAACTTGGAAAAGTTAACTAAAGTATAATTAATAAAATTAACACTAAGTATAGTTACTTACTTGAAATTCATATAAAAATATGTTTTCATCATCATCGTTTCAGCCGTAAGACGTCCACTGCTGGACATAGGCCTCTCCCTAGGACTTCAATGAATACCTGTCGGAGGCGACCTGCATCCAGCGTAATAAAATATGTTTTATCTTAACATAAAACTATGCCAATACAAATTGTTCTTCAAAATAATTCTACAATTGATTTTAGGTGTCCCTATAAAGTAACGTTTTTATACCTACATTATTTTATTATTATATTTCACAGTAATGCTGATGTTTAAATCCGAAGTCGTTAAAATGATAAATACTGTTCCATAAATATTAATTTATTTTAATGGCTCGGAATTAATTTATATTAGGAATAACGTTGAATAATATTATTTATGTTTCGTATTGTCATAAATCTAATACCAAAAATGTTTTTGAAAGTATTTATCAACTATTCAAAGTAGTAAATGTAATGCATCAATTTTAAAGTGATTATGAAACCAATACCACTGTACTTAAATCACGTTCATATGAATTGGAATAATTTATTGCTTATACTATAAGAGTCAATACACATTTCTAATAATACGTCTTGTACATTCTTAATACATTAAATTAAGCTCTGAGAACTATCCGAACTAGGTTTTATTTTAGAAAAACATAGATATTCAGATCTACCATAATTAAATAATATTTTTTTCATATATATATTTTTTTAGTATACAGTTATTAATATACGATAAAAAATATGAATAATCAGATGAAAACGTTGTTATATAATTGTAACATCACACAAAGGACGTCCTGAAACTAATGTTTAACTTCGCAATGCGTGTATAGATGGCGACTCACAACAAACCTCGATTTCCAGCTCGCGCTATTATTGTGTTTCGTCACAACGTAATAACCTTTGGGCGACCGAGTTTAAGCATACTTACCTGGCGTAGGAGACACCGTGATCAAAAAGGCGGTTCTCCCAGAGCGAGGTCCTACCATTGCACTGCGGTAGGATTGACCTCTGCGATTATCCCTAATGTGGATAACTCGGACGCGCAATTTTTGGTAATGGGGACTGCGTACGCGCCGTCCCCTTCATGAATCACATTATAACACTTGAGTGCGGAGTTACATTACAACGTGAACTATTGATTCTATTATAGCATTATTCTGATAGAATGAAACAATACAACCTAGGACACTATATCTCTATTCATGTTTAATACCTTAATTTAACTTTTTGCATCACATTTTTTATTTTATATATTGGTAGGTTTTAGATAAATATCCTTTTATATGGTATAGCGAAGAACGGAGCAGGTTTCATATATGGTAAGAGACCACCGCCGCGCCACAATCCGCGTATTGATTGTGTTGACGGCTTTTTTCGCAATTTTAAGGGCCTCCAATATCCTTATTCACTCAGCGAAACAGTAGAAGTACCGTTTTACGTTTAGTATTTTGTTAGCCCGTGGTATCACTTCGGACAAGCCGGTCCAGTTCGTGCGTTAGCATGTTTCTCCCACGGATGATAAAAAATAAGCTTCTAGATTATATCGAGTATTTTATATTGATAAATATAATTAAGCCTACCTAAAAATGACCCAAAATGATTATAATAAGAAGTCTTGTTGAACATCGATATAAGCGATATAAGATATTACCAATCTTATAGCACTCTTTGCCTATAATAGTGAGTGGTACTTAACAAGAAGAAACGGAACGTAATCATCAAATTACACCTCATGAAAGGTCCGATAGAAGATTAGTTGCATTCTTTTGGGGTAACGAATGTTAGCGAAGATTCATTACATATACGACAAAGATCAAACAACTTACCGTTGTAATCTTTGTTTTTTCTATTAATACAATGTCCTTACATATCCTCATGTTAATACATTATATTTGAAATATAAACTTAGGTTATATATATACATATCATATCTATAATATATATCCTAAAGTCAAAGGTATTCTAGACTAGAATTATAATTTCTTGTATATCCATTACTATGTTTTATAATATTACGTTTATTCGTTTATGTCTCTTGTTTTTGAAAATTTGATAAAATAAATATTTTTTTAGTACATATTTTTAAAATAGTATTTTCGTTCGTTAGACTTTTATTGTTGATGATTCCCCCGCCATACTGACGCACTAATTTGTCCGGCTCGTCCTAAGTTACACCACGGGCTCACAGAATACTCAACGTGAAACGGTACCTGAACTGTGTTTCGCAGAGTGAATGACGATATCGGAGGCCCTTAATAGTGCAGCTTAAGCTGGCGTAAAAAGCCAGCAACACAACCAATGCACCGACTGTGGCGCGGTTGTTCATGGCCGGCGGTGTTCTCTTACCATATAGGAGACCCACCTGCTCTGTTGGATACCGTACACCTATAAAGACGGTTAAGCGAGATATAAGAAGGAAACACAACCAGTGCGTGGGTCGTGGCGGAGTTCATAGGAGGCGATGGTTTCTCGCCATTAAAGACAGACATTTACCCCGTTGTCTGCTATATAAAAAAATCGCGTAAAAATAAAATAGATAAAATATTTCACGAAATTATTATCAATTAAAATTTTATAGAATTTTTAATATACATTTCACTATGTATCTTATCTACAATAAGGTATTTAGTTTACTGAACAACGTCTAAAATTTTAGAAAATAATTGGCATAATAAACTGTTTAGACGGCTATAAATTATTTCCCCATGACGGAAAAGATAAGTTTTATTTGTCATAAGTTGATAAAAAATTATGAAAAGAGCGAGGAATTATAATTTCGTATTGCGTGTGATGAGAAAATGACAGGTCCCACCGAAGGCTATATTTGTGAGTCATATTCAATGATGTATTGTACTAGATAAGACAAAAACAGGGACATATATTCACTATATCAATTTATACGGTCTTTGTCACTTTTCTATTCTAAATTAAAACGGTTTTAATGAAATTTTGCAGAGTGTGTACTGTATCATCCAATTTCAAAGATAATATATTTTTTATCTCAAATTTTAATCACAATAATTTAATTACAATGTTTATTAACAATCACGATTTTCTGTTAGTACCATAACTTTGTAACAGATGGCGGTATAGGGTATTTTTTGTGATGATAATGTGATTAGATCTAGTGTGTTAATAATTATAGAATAGGTATGCGAAGTTCACCCGTTCCTAATAATTTATTTTTGAACACATTGAAAAAATATATAGTAAAGACGATTTATAGTCGCTTTTAATATGTAAAACAAAATGCAAACTTGTAAAAATGTGTTTAAATATTTATTGATAAGTTCTTTATAAGAATTTTTTCTATTGTTAAGTCATAATTTGATTACGGTAACATACTATTAAAATTGTTTTGTTCGAAGAAAAAGTATTAAAGTCAAAGATCATGATGACTAACAAGTTTTAACTGTTTTTGTTCGCAGTAAAATGACTATAACGCTTTCACAAGATACAAGTATTTTCTATTTATAATATAAAATTGTATTTATTTACTACAAGCAAGATGATCGATTCTGCTTCAGTGTAAGAAATTTTTAATTGGTAATATTAGAAATCACGAAAATGATACCACAAATTACTTTCTGTTCTGTCTTTTTTCAATTCTATAGCGGGTAATGCAGGCGGGTGACCTCTATGGTTAAGATCTATCGCCCATTTTCCTTTGATTGTGTTGCCGGTTTTTTACACCGCTCGAGTGGTATAATTGCACAGGACTTCGAAATTCTCTATCTTTTTTTTGTGCTCACAGATACATGCTGGTATCTGTGAGCACGTGTTATTTCGGACGATCCGGCCCAAATAGTGACTCAGCATGGCTCTCCCAGGAATGAAACAGTTCAAATAAAAAATCTAGCCTTAAATACCTAATAAATTATAATTTTTTTTCTGACCCGATTTTGAACCTGCTGCCCAGTTTCACGGTAGCTTACAAGACCCTCGGGCACCAGTAGGTCCCCTAATTTGAGACGTTGTATAATAAAAGGTCACATCTAGTTATTTATTCAATAGTAAACTAACACCTGGCATTAGGTTGTTGACCTACCGTATAGAATAACGTAAGTTGAGGACGAATTGCCAAAAAAAAATATAAAAAGGCTAAATAATCATGAGGGCGTGGTTTTGATTCAATATAGGTTAATTTAATACATCTATGACATCGCCTTTGAACAAAGCTATGTATAAACAAAGTCTTGATTTTATGTCTGTTTTAACGTAGTTATAGAAAAGCCTTTATCGTAACAAATTCAGACCTCAAAAGGTGGTCAAAGCCGTAATGTAAATAGTTTTATTGCAGATGTTACATCTGCCTGCAGGAATTGATATTTATAATTTATTGCATGGAAGTGATTCTAGCCCACAGCATGCCTATTTTATGAGTCAATAAAATTTGGATCTGTCTATGACTTATATGTTAAGCGAAATATCTTTATACTACCATATAAACGCAAAATTTGCATAAATATCTATTAATATATATATAAGAATAGAATAAGACATTTTCCAATTAATTATCGAGATATTAAGAAACTAGGAAATATTAAGAAAAACTTATATTTATTTAATATCAATTAGTTTTATAAATTGATAAAGCTTTTACGCAAAAAATGTGTATTTTACACGTTTACATTACAATTTGTTTACTTTAAATTTGCACTTTTTTTATAAAGTCGAAACTGCCTCGCGTATGAGTTTATTTCACGTCTTGTTCACCAAAATGTGATTTAAGAGTGAAACAAAGCCAACAAGTACTCATAGGATTGATTACCTTTTTGGATTTTTATAAGGTCGTTTAAATATTCCAATTTATAATCCGGAAACGCAAACTTGGCGTAACAGCCGATGAAATGTCCCGTTCGGCTTTTAATTCATTAAAAATTGTAAAAAGAGAGTTCTAATGATAAAAATCTTAATGAATGACGCATATCAAGCAAATCGCTACCGTAACGAACGGTTTCGCAAACTTTTTTAAACTTTCATATTAATCTGTAGTGCGTCAAGAAACTGGTTTATTTGACAAATGTAGAAAATATAGAAAACTCCTGCGGAATGTTTCACCAATCATAAATGACTCACACGTTTCTCTGTCACTTTCTTTTCACTAAAATTTTTGACATACATTAGATTTTATTTATAAAATCAATTATGTTAAACTCGGCAATCTCATGAAGTACATCCATACCGATCAATTAAGCTCAATGATATTTGTAAACTGTTTTTTTTGTATGCTGCTTTTGCTGAATTACCATTTTAAAAAAAAATTTCACATCTAGTATTGATATTTTCATTTTCATTCTAATTAAAATTAGAATATCGTAAAAAATTATATTATTATATATTTCTTTATAACATTTTAGTATATAAAAATATGTATTTAATGTCGCGACATATTGGAATAATAATATAAAAAATGCTTATATCAATCAGTAATTTGGACACATTTTTAAAGAAAAATCGGACGATAAACGGCCACGAGTCTCGCTTACAATAAACATTCCTCTGGCCATGCACTCTCATGCAACAGACTGCCTCTGGTGCGTTGCCGGCCTTTAAATAGGCACGTTCATTTTCGTGATGATTTCCAAATTGTATTTGTGTGGAAATATCTCTGAAGCCAGCTGATTCCAACATGTGTGTAAAGACAAACATCGATGTGGTACGTGTGACACTGTATTCTTCCTTGACTTGAAAATTTTTTAAAGTTCTAACCTAATATGTGACTACAAACTTCACAAATCTTATTTGGATGCTAAAAATACTAGCTCTGATGTCACGTAGAAAAAAAACTTAAGAATTCACAAGCTTTATTTAGCTGTTCAACATATTATTCAAATATTATTAATATTTACAAAAGGTTTCCCAAGCGCTTCGGAATCTGCATTAGTACACGATATAAATACGACTTTTTAGTAAGACATACATTTGCTATTAGCCACCTGTCTGTTAAACTATTTGATTTAAAACTCGGCATTACTTTAATAGGGACAGCGAAAACATATTTCATTCCTTCAACACCATATAATCATAAAGATATAATATAATGAGTTTGTTGTTTTATGAAAATTGGGAGGCAAACAAGCAGAAAACTCACTTAGTCCTGCCATGTACCAGCCACTGCTATTTCGCTGCCTTCTACGGATAAGTACGTACTTTTTTGAAGATACCCAAGTCCCTTATGTTTGGAAATCTGCAGGCAGTTGAATCCAGAGAGTAGTGGTACGCGACACAAAATTCCTTGTCTTAGTTTTGTCAGAATTAAAACGGATAGGGCGAAAAGGCAAATAAATAATTTTGAAAAAGCTTATTGAACACATTTTAGTTTATTGTGATATAGTAATTAAAACTGATGCTTTTCATGTAGATAATTAAATGTACTTATAAATAAAATAACAGTTTACTTTGACTCAACATAAAAAATAATACATTTTCCCTCCGCATCATACACAAAAGTTTGATTGCACAAACAAAACGATAAAATTTAGTTATTATATCTCATTAATATACCAAACTGTATTTTACGAAAGCTGACCTGAGGTCATCTAGGATTAACATGTGATTGTATATAAATTGGAATTTCAATTTCGCAACATATATGTCCACTGATTTTATCCTATTATATTTGAATTTCAAATGAGGATTAACAACATAAATTTCCGTAGAGAAGTTGCCTTCGAGACACAATAATCGCCGTCTTACACTAAATAAAAAGTGTCGTTAACTGAGTAGGCGATTCCCTCCACTCTATATTGTCGGATTTTTATGGCGCTTTGATATCATCAACCTGAAAACACAGTACAAGTACTGTTTCACACTGATGTTTTGTGAGCTCATAGTATCACTATGGGGAGAGCCGGCCCAGTCCCTATTATATATTCTCAATAATAGAAATCTAGTATATTTTTACATTTCCTTCTAAATATTTTGTTTAAAAAACCCATTCAAAGTATGTGTGGAATCATAGTTTGTCATATCCTACTAAACATATAAAGAATTATGTATATATACTATATACATTATTCTAATATGTGCATTGTCCTATTTCGATAAAAAAAATAGAGTAGTTTCACTTTTTAGTACGATTCATGTTGGTTTTAGTATTCCATAAAACACGCAGTTTCATATAGTGAAAAAATTTAAAGGTTACATTTAAAGGTACTTATAACCTGATTAAATGTAGTAAAAATAAACCAATTCTAGATAAATGAAAAAAATGACAGTAAAATATACTAAACGAAATCGCAAAGTGAAAACTTAGAAATCACATCTCATAATAATCTGTATACATTTGTGTTATTACTGTGTCATTATAGTAATGGAGGCAGTAGGCACTGCGCACGCGTAACAAATGATTCATTTGTAAACCACTGTATACCGCCACTGAAGTAGCTCTAATTCTTAATAACCTGCTGTTACGCTTATGTATCTACATAGCTTAACTAATTTTGTTGAAATTTTACACAATAAAATAAAGAGCCTCATAGCTTAATGGACTTAAAAGTGAACCATAAAGCGAGAGGTATCGGATTCTAAACCCGGTTTGGACAATTATAATTTAATTTATAACTTATTCGGTCTCTGGAAGAGCTTGACAGTGGCCGGGCGAGTGTCTTAATACTGTCGCATCCGATGGAGAACCGGCTCGTCTGAAGTGATACAGGGCTCACAGAATATTTAGTGTGAAACGGTACTTGTATTATGTTTTGCAGAGTGAGCGTGAATAACAGAGGCCTTAAAAAGTGCCGTAAAAAGCCGACAACATAACCTATGTGTGGACTAAAGCGCGGTTGTTACAGGAGACCCACCTCCTCCGTTGTCAGCTATAGAATAAGAATATAAAAATAGAGCTTTCATTAGGAAAAAAATTACATAACAGTCGCGTTTTCACCCGATCTACGAGAAAACTGAAAAGGAGTATTACACAAACATTCGATTTGACTTTGTATGGTATACCTACTTAAGGTTAGGTTAATTTATTTATTCGAAAAATAGTCTAGGTCGCACTCAATACATACAAAACTAATTTATTCAAATAAGGAAGTGCCTTATCTTATTTTAAAATCAAATTGTGTATTCGTAAAGTCATTTATAATATATATAGATCTCTCATCACTAATAAAATGTTATGTGGGAAAATTTAATGAAATAGTATAATAAAACTTTAAAAGTAATTAGAACGTTTAATTAATTTACACCTGAGCAGATAAAAAGCAGCTCAGAATGGGACGAGCGTACCGTAAGATCGTTTCATAGAATCCATCCCAGCATCCGTATAACATAGATGAGGAATCGTATTCCATAAAAAGTGTAGACATATTTCTATGTCTGTTTACTGAAGAGGTGTTTTTGTTATCTAGATAGATGCGTCTTATTTTCTAACTGCACAAAAATATTTATGTAACAAATACAAAACACTTTATTCATTTTTAAATATTTAAATATATTTGCTTTAATAATACATATATTTGCTTTTATAACCCAAATTCATAAGGTTTATGGCATATTATGCTTTCTCCTGCGATGAAAACATTTTCCCTATAAATATTTTGTCACTTTGTCGCGGAAATGCATTTGTTATTGCAAAAACGAAACTTAGAAAACGTTCAATTTCAGCAAAGATTTAGATACAGACATAGAATACGCAGCGTGAAATGTTTATACCTAAAACGGTGCTTCGACTGTAGTGTAGTGCTGAGTAGTGAGGATATCGGAGGCTCTTCAAAAGTGTCGCTGAAGTGGCGTAAAAAGCCGGCAACAGAAGCAATGCGTGGATTGTGGCGCGGCTGTCCATAGGCGGAGATTTTCTCCTACCACATATGTCACCCACATGCTTCGTTGTCTGCTATATCATACCTACATGTAGTTTTTTTACAATTGTAAAAAAATATATTGAAATTATAAATTCTCACATAATGTTTCCTTTAATAAATTATTTTCTTTTGAAAAATACCGTTAGCGACTCCTACGATTTTAAATCGAATTCTCACGTTACAAAAATCACATAGTATGTTTTCAAGTTCGTCTATGTAATAGGTGTACTTTCAAAGATCAATTATAAGACAAAAATGATCTATTATTGATAAATAGATGTATTAAGTTTTACTGGCAACACGCTATTACTTCAGTAATTGAAGCAATGAGGGAAATATGCTTTATTTATATTAACGCAGCGCTACAGCGGTAACAACCGCACCGATTCTTTCATGACACTTTTAAATTATACTTTGGCCAATATAATAGCATTATAAGTATAGCAGTTGCTATTCCGATGTATGAGCAGTTTATTGAACAGTTTCATTAAAATCCGTTCAGTGATTTTCGCGTGAAAGAGTAACAAAAATGTCCAAATACAGTTTAGCTTTAGTAAGATTACAATTTTCGTGCATTTTTTATATAACCCGTAAGCAGGTTTGGGTTACCATTTACTAATATTATTGATGTCATTAAATATGTACCTACAAATTCAAAGTAAATATTACTAATTCTGTAATTATTGGTTTTTAAATGGAGACCCATAATTTTAAACGTTTTGTGAATTACTAACACTGGTAAACGTTGTTTTGCCAGATCAATCCCTAATATCTCTATTAACAATCAAGGGATGGTAGAAGTGTCAAAATTTAGGGTTATATGTATTTTTTCACGGCAAATGAAAATTATCAGTAAATTAGATTAAATATATTGAATCAGCGGGCCCACACACAACTATCACAAATCATGCAATTTAAAAAAGTACCCACTCATGCAAATTATCTCTTCGTAACTTTAAAATTATCACGTCACGTCCATCGATACTAAAATAACTAAGCAAAGTGGAGATGCGCACGCGATGAATTTGTAATATAGTGAAAGTTTATGCAAGCATCGATATGATTTAGTGACAACATTTCCATAAGAGAAACTGTTGTATGGCTAAAAGAACAGTTATTTCTAATCCTTATACCCATATAATTAGTGTTGCCCAAATGCAAGACTCGGCCGGTCTTGGTCTTGGTCTTGCAAGTCTTGAAATTACCTATTAGACTATTGATATTTATAAATGTTTACTTCAGATCTTAGAAAAACCTATCAGAATAGAAACATTTTGAAGGTTGAATTAACATAGCCATAGAGTAAAGATAAACATTTTAGACATTTTACGCCGGTAACTATTACGCAGCACTTTTAAGAGCCTTCACTAACTCTGCGAAACACAGTACAAGTACCGTTTCACGCTGAATATTCTGTGAACCTGTAGTATCACTTCGGTCGAGCCGGCCCAATCAGTGCATCAGCGTGTATTTTAATACACAACTGTAGTAATTAGTATTCGTATGCATTAGTGCACTAACTGACTTAATATACAAATGCAATCAACATATTTCCATCAACTAATTACTCGTTAATAAAACGAAGCTAAACACGGGCCAGGTTTTTTCCTTTAAAAAATGTAAATTGCCGTCCTTTCTCTTTCTAATTTCATAACAATGTATGCCCGTCTCACGTTGCAAATTCCCCGCGTGGGAACGCGCGCCTGGTTTTCCTGGAACCAGGGATCGCTATTCATCAAATCGTTTTCGTCCAGACAAGTCAACATGCTACATTTTCTTCATAGTAATTACTTTTGAGTTAACGATGATTTGTAACTTTAGTGTGCTTAATAAATTGTGAAATTTTCCTTGTTTTAATTTGCTTTTCACTTTTATGTACGTGTGACGCCAAGTTTATAGATCAGCCGTGATTTTATGTACAAATTTACGATATGTCATTATCTAGCATCATAGCATTTATTTATAACTTGACCAACATAATTAATTAATTAATAAAATATGTTACAAATTATTTTATTAAGGTTTAATTTGATACGACGTGTTTTGCAGACAAGAGTTCGTGCCGGCGAACTTTGGCCCACGGAGCGACCCGATGGCATGCCTGTGATACAATCTCTGGAAGTGATGTGTGGGAAAGACCATATGGACGTACACCTCACCTTCTCACATCCCTTCGAGGGAATTGTCTCTTCAAAAGGTAATGTTACCATTAAAACATCATTAGGTTAGCCATGCTTAAGCGAAATTATTATTTTTTCACTTAGACTTTAGAAATTAGCAACATTGTCATTTTCAATCGTGACTGCTCATTGCCTACTTTATAACATCAGATTAGATTTACACTGCGGATAATGTCAATCATAATAAAAATCAAAATTCAAGTCTTTTTATAATTTTAATATTAATAACATGTAATATAAATGGAGAAGAGTCGTTGATTCATATTATTTGATTTTTCATTCGTCATAAGTAAGTGAAAACTGAGTAATTATAAGCATCAATTAGTGTCGGTCTATATACGTTGTAGCACAACTCAGACCATTGCTGCTTTACAACGCTCTTTGAACGATTAATTAAAGATAAGTTTTAACATTGACACAAATGTTTTAAAAACTATAAAGCAACACAGTCTTTACAGATTTTTACTATAAATTTTGTTAAATATTTTACCATACTTGTATGTTATAAATTGAAAAAACAAAAAATTACATACGAAAACTATCCTATATTCAAAATATATTTGTTATATAATAATAATTGTATATATTGTAATTAATATATAATAATGATTTTGTCATCTGTAGACTGCCAATGGCTTGGTTCATTGACTGTCGTTCTTACACTGAATAGTCGTATTATATTCCAAAAAAATACGAAAACAGGTAAATACTGTAAAAAATATTTTCCATTTCGAAGTTTAATGATTTATGAAAAATGTTTACATTATCTGTATAATATTAAACTGATGTAATAACAACTGACATTGGTTTTGGGCATGATCACGAATGACCGTCGTAATTCTGCGGATCTAACAGGCTCGATATAAGAATATGTAAAACTTAATAGATCAACTTAAAAATTCATCCAAGTTATATTAAATTATTATTAAATTTATAATATATTCTGAAATGGAGCACAACTTATATCAATTAAATAAACCACTTCGATTGAATACTGTATTTATCGTAAATAAAGCCTCCATTTCCCACATGATAAACTTAATACCTTTGTCAGATAAAGAAAGCGTAAGGTATAAAATATATAATTTAAAACACACTTTAGGTATAATGTATATAAGCGGTGTGGCGTACGTTGCAGGGCTATTTAGCAATTAGCAATTAACTCGAATAGGACCGTTAATTGCGTGAAAATATACTTTCTCTAAGTTCACCGTTTTTATTAACTGTATGTGATTTTGCCTGATAGTATTAACACACATTCTTAGGACTTCATTCAAGTCGGATTCTGTAGAAAACTTTACAATACACTCGTAGATAATTGAACTTTTCTTTCACATAATAAATTCTAAATAAATAGTGCACTTATCAACAAAAGCCGATAACCTGTGACCTGAGGCTATGGATGTCCATGGCCATTCGCACTTATCCTAAGTTTGCCGGCTGACTTCTATAGCAAAACGTCATATCATAATATCGCTTAACCTTAAATAATGATATTTAATTAATTGAAGCATCTGTTTTATCAATACAATTTGTTATAAATTATCAATAACACACTAATTCAGTATCAGTGGGCTTATATTCATATAAAAATCAAGTTTGAAATGAGCAGTGTGCTCGTAAGACAAGTGGTCCTACGCCCATGGACACACTTAACACCAGCAAATCTATTTATAGAGTGATTAATGGTACAAATCTACAGATTCCTACCCCTGAGAAGTGTATATAAGTACGAACCCCTTATTTATACTTACTACTTGCCAGTAACCGGATGCAACAACATTAAGGCAAGAAATTTCACGCGATAATTTAAACTATCGGCCCACCCACATACATAGCCCGAGGCATATTAAACATACGTAAGAAATAGTGGAATTCAATTATTTCTTCGACACTTCTAAAAAAATGACAGTATAACTTAAATAGATTCTAAGTAGGTGAAATAGACTGAATATGTTGGCCGTAAACGCGGCCGCGGCTCTGCAAAGGCTAGGGTGTCCATGGGCAGAGGACAGCTTAATTATTTATTCTGTATAATTATAAATATAATTATCTTAATTAAACTTACATTGATTCATATGGAACTTTACAAAACGTATACCATCAGAATAATATATATGCTATTCTACAATTTGACAGATATATAATAAAATGTGTCCAGTAAGTTGGAAAAACTGCCATTTTCGAGCCTTTCTGACGTGCGCTGTAAAAACCATCACCATCAGTTACACCAATAAAATATAATGTATAGTGGAAATGTACCTTTTAATTAAATCCCAGTTCTTAAAACCATCACAATTTTTCTCTATCACGTTTATACTGTCATATTTCCATTCAAACAGCTTCTGCAATTTAATATACAATATTTTATAGTACATGTAATGTATTTTCAGGTCAACATGGTGATCCTCGTTGCGTCTACGTGCCTCCGTCCTCGCGTCAGACCTCTTTCACATTCAGAATCGCGTATGCCAAATGTGGAACTAAGCCTGGTAAGTTTATTACATACAAGTATAATCTGTTGGTATGCTTCAACTGCTAAATACAGCGTTTCTTTAGAATAAGGCTGTTACAATACAAATGTTAAAAATATTATAACATGCTGTTCGATACGTGAAAATAAATTAAGTGAATCTATAAGCATTGAAGGCAATTACACAACAATTACAATTTAACTTATTAAAACTTTAGTTTAGCATAATCTTTTTGTTCAACATCGGAGTTCATATTTTTATATCGGAGTTTCAGTACGATATAAAAATATAAAAGAATCTCACGAATCAGGACTTATACATGTATTAAAATGTTTCTGTTAAAGAGAAAAAACAAAGAGAAACAGAGCACAGAGAGAAAAAGAACATTTATTAAGAATTAATAAAACAATCTAAAGAAATAGAGCCATAAATCCAACCTCTACTAGCTTCGCTAAAAGAGCATATTGGCATATGCACAAAATCACGAGCTCTGTACATAAATACGAAAAAGGCTGTATTTTTGGGTTAATAGGCTAGTAATATAAATTAATATTATTAACTATAAAAGACGACATTAGCATTGCAACATAAGAAAGAAATAGCATGACTCTCCATTGAACGTTGGGTGGCTTATAAATCTGTGTTTATATTGGAAGTTTTAATAAAGCTGAATTAAAACCACAGGTACAGATACAAAATGAGATAATAGTAAAGTAAATTTGATTAAAGATATTGTAAGGTTGAGCTTTATTTTGTAAAAGAGTAAAATATATTCTGCTATATCATTTTAGCTAAGTATGACACTTTTTACAGATTTTATTTGTTTATGTAATGTATTTAGTATGAAAGCATTCGAGGTAGTTTTTATATTTATCATATTAGCTTAATATTAAAATCTCAATATTTAATATAAAATTTAAAATATGAATAATATAATCTAAATACTCAGGGTGAAACGGTACTTGTATTGTGTTTCGCAGAGTAAGTGAGGATATCGGAGGCCCTTAAGAAAACTGCCGCTTATAAAGCCGGCAACGCAAACAATGCGCGGACTGTGGCGCAATTGTTCATGGGCGGCGGTGTTCTCTTACCATATAGGAGACCTACCTTCTCCATTGTTTGCTAAACCATAAAAAATATATATAAAATCGACCTTCATTTTCTTCTGTATTATTTTTTTGTCTATTCGACTAGCTGTCATAATTATGTCTGTACTATGTTAATTACCGTAAATAATAACCGAGAATCTAGCAAGAATACAATCTGAGTTCGTAGGCAGATACAAATTATAATACAACCAAAGACAAACATGTAAAGAGAACTCAATAAGTGTTTATAAATCATAGAGGGAAAATTTATGGAAAAGAAAAAGTTATTTTACCTACAACTTAATATTTATAATATGTAATGTTTTTTATGGACAAAACGTCAGAATTAATATATTTTAACATAGTAGAAAGTAATGTCAGTTGAAATTTGGTAATCATTTTATTACAACTATATTTCACATACGATAAATGTCATAACGTATGTCAATGTTAAACCACTAAGTCTATAATTGACAGTTTTAGGAATTAAAAACACTGCTAAAATTGTGACCGCTAGCACAGAAGCCAAAAATATAAAAAGACTAAAAAAAGATCAGTTACGTAAATTATTCGTTGCGGATAAGTCTGATGTACGTCAAACCGTTAAGCGTCACTATGCGCCCATCCTTAGCAGCCACTTAGTGGATAATTTATATGACAAATGAATGGAAAACGTTAGCGAAGAAACAAGCCACTACGCCATTTCCGTTTTGAAACCTATTTTAGAACACGCATGTCTCATGCTTTATTCTTATCTCATGATAGCAATACAATGTCCATGTGCTATTTGAAGCTTTGACCGAAATTAAAGTCCCGTAACTAACATTGAATAACATACATATTTGTGTGTCTGTCTTACTGTTTTTTTAAATATATTAGACAATTTTATAGGCGGATTCACTAATGGTTATAGATCCTTGGACCGACTTCCGAACCTAAATCTGCATGGATGTGTAGCTTGCTTAACATCGCTTAAGCAGTATAATTTACAAATTACGCTGGTATTATGTGAGTATAACTAGTGCATCAGTATGCCTTTACGACTATAAAAATAATCTGTTGATCTACAGAAATTAGTTAGCCATGAGGCAGTACTTCTATGGCTCAGCAAGCCATAAGAGGATGTCAAGGTCCTGGGGAATATGTAGAATACTAGGCATATATTAAGTATTGTGATAAAAAGTTGGTACGCCAAGAAAGGTCAGCTGTTGAGAATTAAACACCCCAAGATAAAGACATTAAAAGAAATCATTTTGAAAAGGTAATACGTTCTCATAAGCGTCTCGTAAACATTAACCTTTTCAATGGTTGGAAATAGTACTTTCTCTCATCGTTTATTTTCTTTTTAATGCAGTACGGAATTTAAGGGAAACGAAATTTGTAAGCAAAAAGTTACACGCCCGTAACATCAATTTTCGCCGTAAAATATATTTTGTTTGTTTATCCAATACAGCATTTTATTATTTATAACCAAGATAATATACTACGATACGATTATCATAGTTTATTTCACCCGTGGGAGAGCCATGCTGTAGCATATGCTGACGCACTAATTGAGCCGGCTCATCCGAAGTGATACCACGGGCTCACAGAATACTCAGCGTGAAGCGGTACTTGCAATGTTTTTCGCTGAGTGAGTGAAGATATCGCAGGCTCTTAAAAGTTCCACTTAAGTGGTGTAAAAAGCTGGCAACACAACCAATGCGCGGTATGTGGCTCGGGTTATCCATGGGCGACAGTGTTCTCTTATCATAAAG
The DNA here is from genome assembly GCA_018230265.1 of Delias oraia. NCBI lineage: Eukaryota > Metazoa > Arthropoda > Insecta > Lepidoptera > Pieridae > Delias > Delias oraia. The sequence continues at coordinate 17,338 of DWCF01000325.1, forward strand.
GAGACCCACCTGCTCCGTTGTCCGCTATACCATAAATGATTATCTGATGTTTTGTCATACTTAAATCTTATTAAATAAGTAATTAATTTCTTTAGTTAATTCAAATGTTTACAAAATGAATAAGCAATTTTTTTAGCCAAGTAAAGGTGTCAATATTGGTTTCTAGTGGCTTTCACTTATATGTGAATTACAATAAAACATCATAAGAACTTCAGAGCTTGCCTTTAAACTCGATCAGTAGAATAATTAGAGAAGGCTTGTCAGGTTCGCAAATTGTTTATCTCCTGCTAAGATGCCGTAACAACATCTTAAGAATAGACTTTATTGAATTATATTTACGTTTTCTCTTAATAAGTTTTTAATGTGTATTATTTTACATGCTTCTCTTAGAGGAATATAAAATAATACACATTATTCACACATTCTCTTAGATTGAAAATACTAAAAATTTCACCCACAGTTTAATTAAATTGGGTAATTATATAGGTTTAGCGACAATTTCACTATACCGCCATGCAGCGAGTATAGTGCACCGGTCTCATTTCAACAAAGTACGGTGTTTTTCTTGGCAAATCCTAGTTCCACTATGGTCTGTATAACGGCACCTTCTTCGAATGCTATACACGTATTGTTTCTCGGAATCCCCACTCGTCCAGCCACATTGCTTCCAAGGCACATTTTTCTATAATGCGACATGGAGACGCCAACCCTGAAACTGCCTCTGCTAGGGTTATCTCTGAATTTTAATAACAGCAGAAACTAATTATGCTTCGCCTTTTACTTTGCTTATTTGATTTATTACATTGTCTGTTTTTCTCTTGTTAAATTTATTTTCTGTTATTGTTAGCCCGAACTTAATGTTTAGGACTCTGAAACGGTTTTCAGCACTTGTGGGGCATACAGGCGAGCGCTATCTTTTTCCTTTGGCTCACCTAGGACAAGAAGTCCTCCGCCCATGGACACTCCTAGCCCTAGCACCCGCGGGGGGTGCGGGTTTTTATTTCCTTCTAAAAAAAGTTTCCTTCTAAAGTGAATTGTACATATAAAGCAAACAGAAAAATTATATAAATTAGCATAAATATTAAACATACAACACATAAATTCATAGTGAATTGAATTATGATATAATTTTAACAATGGGAACTTCTAGCTTTATTTATTTAATTTACATATAGGTCCGAATAAAAAACGGTATTAATATTAAGAAATACATCAGCTGTATTACTTTTGTATTGCAATGAACCTATACAAATGTTTCAACGGGTCGTAACTTTTTTTTATAGTATAGCGGACAACGAAGCAAGTGGTTCTCCTATGTGGGAAGAGAACACCGCCGTCCATGGACAACCGCGCCACAGTCCGCGCATTGGTTGTATTGCCGGCTTATTACGCCACTTAAGCGGCATTTTTAAGGGCCTCCGATATCCTCACTCCCTCAGCGAAACACAGTACAAGTACCGTTTCAAAAACGTACGTAATTTTCGCCTATCGTGGTCAATATTGCTTTCGTCTACCAAATATTAGTGTCAATTTCTTTTTAGTGGGTGTATTGTCTTTAGTATCAAATATTTGATCGTTGTTTTTTTATGGAACCCGGTGGCAAACGAGCAGGAGGCTCACCAAGGGTAAGCGGTCCTCCGCCCACGGACACCCCTAGCCTCGTATTTTACTTATTTGATTCTACTTACATCTGCATTAATTTAAATTTAAATTACCATATTTTGGTTTAGTTTATATTCTTAGAGTTTCTTTGAGGTTTTGTCGTTGTTTATGTAAATATCTGTACTGACATTGGCAAAACTGTGATGGCTAGTCACAGAAGCCAAAAAAGAAATATCAATGTTGTATAAGTGTTTCGAGATTCTTTAGTCACAATGACAGCCCTATCTTTGTTAAAACATCACATCTCACTCCACATTAGATTACGTCAATGCAAGATATATTCTATTACTTTGCAAGGAGAGTTCACTTATGACAGTATTGCTAGAATTAAATAGAATAAAGCCCAGAACACACGAAAAAGGCTCTTTTTAAAACAGTATTATGAATACTAGTATTTATATATTTATGTGATTTATAATAAACCTAATTCCGATCTACAATTTTATGACAAGTTTGTGAATACAATTATCAGATAAATAACAGACAAAGAATCAGGTCTCTTATATGGTAACAAAACCCCGCGCTTGTGTCACCGTCTTTTTACGCCGCTTAAGCGGGATAATTTATATGGTCTCCGAAATCCTCATTCACTCAGCGAAACACAGTACAAGTACCGTTTCACGCTGAGTATTTTGTGAGCTCGTGGTATATCTTCGAACTGGCAACTAATCATTGCATCAGCATATTATACTTCAACAGGGCCTCCCACGAGTAAACATTTTTCATGTTTGTAATTTCAACTATCAGATAAATAAGCCTTAGTTTTGTTAAATTTACGTAAATAAACAATAAAACATCATAAATAAAAGAGAAAAAATGATTCAATTTGTAATTTATCGTAAAAATAAATCTAATTTATTTATATTATAGTTGGCACTACTTTTAACATAAATTATTTTTTATTTATTTCCGTGTATACGACACTTAATTCAACGGCCAGCCAATCCGCGTTTATCACAAGCCTTCAAGTTTTTATCCAAGTTCAACAGCGTATAGCTCTCGCAATTATAAGGATTTAAAATTTAAAAGTTTATTTTTAAATCTTTATCAGATATCCACAATTTTACAATAAAAAAACTAACCTAAGCCTATATTAAAATAGTTTTAAACCATTTATTGAAGAAATGTCAAATTTCATCATATGTAATATACATATTTACGCAATTAAAAAATAAATTAAAAACCTAAATAGAAATCAATCTAATATGTAACTTATTAAACATGAATCCCTGTATTTAAATTGAATTGATATATTATAATTAAATATATAAGCACAGAAAAATAACGCGTTACGTTTGGATAAGTAATTAAAATAGAAAATGACTCTATTTTCAAAATGGTCAAGCCCAAAATTGTAAAATAAATAATAATAAATGATTTTTTGTTATTAATAATTGATTTATCCACTTGATTAAGCACCAAATCAAATCATTTATTTATTATAGGATTTCACTATTTACAACAGTTGTTGACGGCAAAAAATACTTTTAATTAAGTGATTTCTAAAGCGCATGTGCTAAAGAAACTCAACAAAGTGCATCGCGCCATTCTACACATACATCATACACAAATTTTGGTTAGTATTAAGTAATTTATTGATATTATTATTACACGTAGACTGAGCATAATACACTGTGATATTACTCCTGTATCTTTCAACAGCCACCGGACTCTTTTACACACATGCTGACACATGCAACACTTATCGTGCCGGCTCGTCCGAAGTGATAACACGGGCTTACAGAATACTCAACGTGAAATGGTAGCTGTACTTGAAACGGTACTTCTACTGTTTCGCGGAGTGAGTGAGGATATCGGAGGCCCTTAAAAATGGCGCTAAGGTAGCGTAAAAAGCTGGCAACACAATCAATGCGCGGACTGTGGTGCGGCTCTCCATAGAAGGTGGTGATTTCTTACCACCTGCTCCGTTGTCCGCTTTACCATAAAAAACAGTTTTTCGTAGATAATATGTAATTATTGCATGTTAAGAAGCGATCATATTCAAAGTGGCAATTAAGACTCAGATATGACGATCGTTTCATGTTGAAGGGCGTAATAAAGATGCGATCTTAATACGTCTGTTTGTAACAAGATTACACTTATTTACGTAGAATTAATACAATTTATGTCATAACGAGTGGGATGTAGGTATCGCTCAGTGGGAAATTCATAACTTCCAAGCGGTTGAATTATTTTTATTGCTATTTAATGATAGTATTATATCTTAATATGTTTACCAGAGATTTAACACACTTTTTATAATAATATAAAATATACAAAATTATTTGCCTTTCTGTTTATAAGACGTTTTAAAAATTATTTCACAAATTATGAAACACACTTCAAATAATTTAAAATGTTACTCCATATATTTTTTAGATTTATCTACAGTTATCGTTTCTGAAAAAATAAATCACAATAATCTTTGGATTTATAGTCAAAATGAACCAAAGAAATTGTTTTTTATTTATTTTATTATGCTTTTTTGAAGATAATCTATGCTTTATCGCCAACAAAAACTTAGCTAATTAATTGTTTTAATTAACTGTCTCGCTTACATAAGCTAACATATATGTCTATGTTATTGCAAATACGGGAACTCTAAGAAAATATATGTTTATAACAGGAGGTAACTGTATAAAGAGTTTATAATTTATTTTCAGACCTACACGGCCAGTTCTATGAAAACACGGTAGTAGTACAGTACGATAAAGATCTTCTAGAAGTATGGGATGAGGCGAAGAGGCTGAGATGTGAATGGTTCAACGACTATGAGAAGACGGCTTCAAAACCACCGATGGTCATTGCTGACTTGGATGTAGTTCAGTTGGATTTTAGAGGTACCGTCTAAATCTTGTATATTAATCTCTAATTCTCGTGTGAAAACCAAACTCTTCCAAAACGACTCTATTTTTATGAAATTTTGTGTGCATAGCAGCTAGGTCTGAGTTTCGGTTATCAGTTTTCATAACCCAATTTTAAGGCAAGTCATTGCATTATTCATATTAACTTCTCTTCCTTCTACAAACATAATATTTTCATAGCTATATTCATGTTTTAGTTATATATCAAGCAACTTTTTAAAGAAAATTTTATGAAAGAACAATACACTTAGTTAAAGTTTATGCAGAAATTATATGAAGTTTTTTTCATATTTGACTACGTATTTTAAAATTTCTGTTTGAATTTAGATCAATGAGCGACCTGAAGTTTTGAATAAAACTACTTGTCATTTTAAGTTTTCTGCTCAGAAAATCACTTGTAAATACATAGTAAGCTATTCTGAATGAGGATGTGCAAAATGTCTCTAGACCCCCTGGTGCGAATTACCGGTAGGGCTAACTATAATTATTACTGTTAATAGCAATACTAAAGATGTTACATTGACGTTTGTATGAAATCCTTATAAAACAGACAATTAACGTACCTAATAGCTTGGTTGGCTATTATTATATTATTAAATTTGTAACTCAATTAGCTCTTTTAATCTCTTTTAATAAATATTAATATTTGTAATAACTAATAATACTTGCTTAATTTGTAATATAATCAAAGACAAAGGTCTATCAAATGTGTTATCAAAATAAAAGTTTGAAGAAGAGTTCTTTGAACACAGTCAGCAGTAATTTCTAACTTTATTGTACTGATTATTTTCTTTATTTCTTTCCCCGATACTCCAATCTGGGTTCATTAGCAAATCCTAAATTTATTAGGGTTGGAGTAAGCTATTGTTACATATAGTCTTATAATATATTTACTTGCGAAGAATGCATCTTCAATAACTTTAAATTTTTATAGAATTCCATTTTGTTTTATAAGGTTTGTATGTCTGTTCATCTAATTTGTTTCCTAATATAAATTAATACGTATATTACAGGTGATAACGTTGACTGTTGGATGGAGATTCAAGCTGGTAAAGGTCCATGGGCTTCGCCCGTGTCGGGCATCGTGCCGCTGGGCTCCACCCTCACACTAGTGGTAGCCATCAACGATTATCGAGGTACTTACTAAATGTACATTACACGATAGATTTTAAAGAAATGGGTGCATATTAGTAATTGGTAAGACGGGCTGGTTTCCGCAACTCGGCGTTATTATTGCGCCAATTTTTTATAAGAACGGTGGCAAACGAGAAGGAGGCTCACGCATGTCTTTGACCCGTCAACATCCCTAGCCCTTGCAGAGCCGCGGGTGCGTTGCCTATTTTGGGTGGGGAAATAACATATAAATCATAATCTAAACTATCTATCATATACTAGCGTAAAACTGTACTTGTACTGTGTTTCTCTGAGTGAGTGAAGATATCGGACGCCATTGAAATTATACCGTTAAAGCGGCGTAAAAAGCTTGCAACACAACCAAAGCGCGTATTGAGGCGCAGTTGTCCTTGGACACCGGTTATCTCGTATTGGTGTCTAGAAGAGTTACTCCAGGGCTTACGATTGCTAATAATTCATCGAATGTGGTTAAAGACATTCGGAAATAGTTAAAAAACTTATTAGTATTTTTTTTAAATATGAATTATGTACCCAATATGATTTTCTTTTCCTTTTCTGCCTTTTTGTTACACAGATAGCTATTGCCAATAACTTTTCTCTTAATTTATCCATAATGAGGCATATCTGCCCGTTGGCAGCGATTTATAAAAATAAATTCGTTTTAGAATACGGACCTCAATAAAGATACAACAATTTAACTATGTCAAAAGTGTTTTCATATATTTTGTCTATTAATTTCATCTGCTTAATGTAAAATTATCGTATAAGACAAACAGTCAAGCAGCATTGCAATGCACTTTCATTTTTATAACCCCACAAAAGTTCAGATGTATTGAGAAAGTATGAAATTCTACAGGTAACGATTTTCTTACTATAATTCAATTTCTAAAGAGGTTTGCATACAATATAAAATTTTGATAATATTTTTCTCTGGGCATTTAAAAATCTAAACTCGTATTGACTAGATTATCAGTGTGTAGGTGTTACATACAGTAAACTTAATAATTGTTGATATAACAACGTCCTTAAAAACTGTGACTTGATATTATTGGTGTCAATATTCTTGACTAATTAAAATTTTGATTCAATCTTTAGCATAAAGGCTGAGTAATTTACGCTTATGTGGTCTTGAAGCATTCATTATTTAAGAATAACTACTTTACTTACTAAAGTACTAATTTTAGAGCCTCGTAGCTAAATGGTTTTATAAGTCTACCATGAAGCGAGAGGAAAGCGAGAGGGTTGGAATCCGTTCCGAATAAATAATAATTTAGTTTATACATTATACATTATATTATAAACATTATATTATAATATTTATACATTATAAACTAAATTATTATTTATATTGGTTCTCTGGCAGTTTCTCTTCATTCTCTCTTGGCCATGGTATCACTCCGGAAGAGTCGGCCAAATTAGTGCATCAGTATGCTTCAGCATGGCTCTCCTACGGGTGCAACAGTATTAAGACACTCGCTCGGCCATTGTCAAGCACTTCCAGAGACCGAATAAATTATAATTTTCCTGATCGGGATTCGAACCCGATACCTGTCGCTTCATGGTACACTTTTAAAACATTAAGCTGCGAGGCTCTCGAGGCTCATTATGTAAATTCTTTTACTAAATGAAAATTTATTATTAAAATGATAAAATTTTGAATTCTTGCTTCTACTTAAGTAGCTTAGTAAAAATGCACAGGCATTCGTACCTCTTTCGTACTTAAAGGTTTCGAGAAAGTTCAAAAGAATGTAAGGTGTGTCTTACTATTCAAACATCGATGTCCCGAGGTCGTGTGAAAAATCACGGAATACATCCAATACACATTAAAATGACACCACTGGTTTATGGAATATTGTTAATCATTTATAACGGTCAATGATAATATATTTGAAAACACATTAATAAGTTCTACACTAAATTTAGGATAACTATGATATTATATTTACAAGAGAAACTGATTTAAATAAAACATGGAATTATTTCAATATTTAAATTACTTATTTTGAAGAAAATTGTATTATTAATTGTAACTAATAAACTCAAAAGTTGAAGGCTTTTAAAAAGACATAATTCATGAAATTATTTTAATCAATTTAGCCCCTCATTCTAAGTTATATAACAGTTATGTATTCTTACCACCCATGCTAAAGCATATGCTGACGCTTTAAATTGGCCGGCTCATCCGGATTAATACCACGGGGTTATAGAAAACCAGCATGAAACATTATTTTGTTTCGCTGAGAGAAGTTATCAAAGTTCCATCGCATTATACGCCTTAACTGGCGTAAAAATCTAGCAACATATCGAAAGCTCGGATTATGGCCTGGCGGAGTACTCTTACCATCAAGTAGACCCGTCTTTCCCATTTCCCGCTAATAATAAATATATATTGCATGTATCATGTCTAAAAATGTACGAATGTAAAAACCAGTATGGTTTTAATTGATTTATTCTCAATTAAGATACGACAATAAAGCTTAATTTAAATTAGCGACATGTATGCTGATAAAATCCTTTTAGCGCAATAATAATCTATTAAATTTATAATCTATTAGTTAAAAATAGAATGGACACCTAGTCCTATCGGTGATTGAGTTGTAACTAGACCAGTTTTTGATAAGTAATGTTTTCTATGAATATATATGCGATCTATTTTATCATTTGCAAATGCATTTTATGTATTTATAGTCTAACTAGGTTTAAGGCTATACATATTGATTGATTTTTATACGATATTACAAGCTTGTCTGTTGTGATTTTGATTCAAATACAACTGTGTATCGCAAACTACTGTGAAACATTTTAAAACTAGTCCAATATTGGGACAATATTTTTTTAAATTCTATGGCGGACAACGGAGCAGGTCACCTGATCCTATATGGTATGAGAACACAGCTGCAAATGATCAACCGCGCCTCAACCGTGCATTGGTTGTGTTGCTGGATTTTTACGCGGCTTAAGCGGCACTTTTAAGGGCCTCCGATATCCTCACTCCCTCTGCTAAATACAGTACAAGTACCGTACACTGAGTATTCTGTGAGCCCGTGATATTACCTCGGTTGAGCCGGCCCAATTAGTGCGTCAGCATATGCTTCAGCAAGGCTCTCCCACGGGTGAAAACCCCATTTTATCTTAGCGTAACCTCCTCTTAAAGACATTAAGGAGCGGCAATTCACCCGTACTCTAACTGCCTACCTTTATATTATAAAAAAGCTCTGAATTTTAAATCAATTGTATTTATTTGTTATTGTACTTAAAACAGTTGATAAATGCAAACCATGAAAATATCTTTGTAATTTTAATCATATGACATAAGAACAAACAATGTAGAGATAGTTCGCGACAGGTAAGTCGTAAAAGCGTCTCCAAGTGGTAATAATAGTCTGCAAACACTAACGGTACAACAAAGAATAGTAAAAAGTTAACTGGACAAATGCGTAGGTTTATTTAACGGCTCTACGGGGTTGGCCGTAATACTCGTTTCACATTATTCGAAAAACAGGTGGAGTCCCGTAACTAGAATGGAATACATTTCTCAAATCGTATTTTCACCGACTGTGAGGGAAGATTTTTGTTGTATGTGATAGAAATGAAGTATTTATTATGTAGGTATGTTAAATAGATCACTTGAAATACGTAATTTTTAGAGTATTTGTAAGAAATTCTCGGCACGATTGATTACTTAATCAATATTAAATGATTAATTTTATAAATAAAATTTATAGTACATACGTCACAAGTTGCGAATTAAAAATACAACTCGTAAGAAATTAAAGAATTTTAACTAAATTTTGGTTACATTAAAGTAAATATTTTCTTTATTTTGAAGATGTTCATATTGGAATCTCAGTAACGCATTATCCAATAAGTCATTTATAAATTATAACTAACTGAACCTAAAAATCTGAGAAGAGTCTTGTCTGTAAGACTACATGACTGTAACAAAGGCTGTCTTTATTTTTTTCTAGTATGGACCAGCCATAGTACAATCATAGTAATATAATTATTGAGAATGTTTATTTTATGGATGTTTGTTTTACTTTCACGCGAAAACTACTAAACGGATTGTAATGTTACTTTGCAATAATGTTTTTTTTTATTCTATAGCGGACAACGGAGCAGTTGGGTTTCCTAAATTGTTAGAGAACACCGCCACCCATAAACAACCGTGCCATAATCTGCACATTGGTTGTGTTTCCGGCTTTTTACGCAGTTGGTGCGCTTCAAGTCAATTTTGGTTTAATCTAAATGATTAGGCTGGTTCTATATATTAAACTGTGTTTATATTTAATTTAAACCGACGCCCTAAATAAGGAGTAATTTTAAAATCCTCGTAGCCGAGTAGTTATGTAAGAAACCGGGTTCGATACGCGTACAGAATAATATTTATAATTTATTCGGTTTATAGACTGGATATTGACACTGATTACACGTGTGGCGCAGTGCCATAAGGCGAAGGTCTTTAAGCAGTGTGTGTTACCAGTGATGACTTACGGTGCGCAGACGTGGTCTCTCACCATCGGCCTCATCTCAAAGCTCAGGGTCGCTCAGCGAGCAATGGAAAGGGCTATGCTCGGAGTTTCGCTGCGTGATCGAATCAGAAATTAAGAGATCCGTAGACGAACTAAAGTTACCGACATAGCCCGCCGAATAAGCAGGCTGAAGTGGAAATGGGCAGGCCACATCGTACGTAGAGTGGATGGCCGATGGGGCCGAAAAGTGTTAGAGTGGAGACCACGGACAAGCGCAGCGTGGAACGTCCACCCACAAGGTGGACAGACGACCTTATAAAGGTCGCCGGAAGACGCTGGATGCCGGTTGCCTCCGACAGGTATTCATGGAGATCCAAGGGGAGGCCTATGTCCAGCCGTGGATGTCATTTAATTTTAACCGCTCAAGATACGTAAATATCCAGTACAACCTAAAAGTCTATAGGCGGCGGTTATCCCTTACCATAACGGCGACCCACATTCTCCGTTGTCCGTTTTAAAATAAAAAATAGCTTTAATAAAAAGGAAATACCTGCACCTTATTATACTCGTAAGAAGCTAGAAGCGCCATCGTAAGTGTCATCACAGTTCGACGTTTCACAAGTGAATGATGACTCTTGCAATATTAGGCCAAGAGAAATGTACCATATAACGACTAATGAAGCAATGCCATTGAGTTCGTTACTGCTTGATAATTAATCTTAATATACTTCAGAGTTTCTCATGTTCGTTTGCTTTCAAATCAATCAAGTACAATTAATTGAGCGGTGAGAATGTTAGCGATATAGCAGTACTGTAAGCATTGTTTTGGGATTTAATAATAATAAAACGATTATTATTTTATGGTCTCCTATATAGATATTGCAAAGGAACATCGCTGCCCATTGCATTGGTTGTGTTGGCGGCTTTATACGTCGCTTACGCTGCATTTTTAAGGGCCTCCGATATTCTCACTCATTCAGCGAAACATAGTACAAGAGTGCAAGTAGCGTTTAACGCTGAAGATTCTGTGAGCCGGTGGTATCAAGCCGGCCCAATTAATGCGTAAGCATGGCACAGTTACGGTTTTCCGTCGATTTCTACAAAACATGTGTAATGTTTTTACAGCTCTGGGTTCTAGCCTCATCTTCATTTATTCTCGAGTAACACGGTGAAAATTTTACTTGAGTTTTAATGGGAATTTTGGTTATGATTTACTGAATTACATCACTTTTCCTTGCTCATTGCAGATTATGCTTAAAACTCTTAACAATTTTTCACATAAAATCTCAAAAATACAGTTTTTTATATAATATAAAAACACGTCGAGTTTATTTTTAAGCAGTCAATCCTACTGACGCTAGTGTAATCTTTCGATAGAATTTAATACTCTGTCAAAATTATGTATATATTAATTTTTAGTACTAGCGCCTACATAACAGAATTCAAGAAGACATAAAATAATTGATTGATCGATTGCCTATAAGTAACTAATACTTTACCACATTTACACGCTGGCCAGTCTTAGAATCCCACAAGTTCCAAGCTTGATCCGAAAGCTTGAAAATCATATATTTGTGTGTACGTTGGTGTATTAAAAACCAATACTGATACGATGAATAATCTATATGTTAGGATCTTCACACAAGCCCTATTTACATGTTCGTGCGGTTGACTGCTCATAGCTTAACAACCATAACGTACCATTAACGCAATATTATGACTAATAATAATATTCAATACAAACATTTATAAACCCTTAAATATAATACATTCCTTCTAAATTCATTGTCAGACTTCACTTGCAACAAGTGTTTACAGGCGTCACAAACGTCAATTCACATTCTTAAGTAGCAGCCTTCAAAGTCATAACGAATGATTGTTAACAGAACCTCTAGTAATTACACCGAGCACAGAAGCCTCCTTTTAAATGCCTAAAGCTTCGTTTGTTTTGTTAAATGCATTATTTGTTAGTACTTAGTGATCGTAACGAGAATGTGGTTTGCATATTATCATTTTCACTTAACTTCAGCGGTTAAACGTTTTATTGTGTGCTGGTTATAAAATAAACATACTGAGTGTTTTCCCTTTAATAATTTTATCTATCTTGACTACATACATACGGAAATAGATAAATTGAAATGAGCTTTAAAACTTAAATATTAAACTATAATTTTTTATGCTATAGCGGACAACGGAAGGCAGGTTTTTTATATGGTTTGATAACTCCGCCGTCCATGGACAACCACGCCACAGTACGGGCATTTGTTGTGCTGCCGACTTTTTACGCCACTTAAGCGGCATTTATTAGGGATCTCCGATATCCTCACTCACTCAGCGAAACACAGTACAAGTACCGTTTTACGTTGAGTATTCTGCCCGTATTGAGCCCGTGGTAGTACTTCGGTCGAGCCGGGCCAATTAGTGCGTCCGCATATGCTTCAGTTTGGCTCTCCCGCGAGTAAAATTAAGAGTTCTTTAGATTTCCGCATCAGTTGCCAGGGATTCTATCAAATTCTCTTTTTAAATAGATTTTTATACTACTTTCTTGATATACTATAACGGCGAGACCTATTTTATTCTAACGAAGAATATTATTTAGTTACAGTGATAAAACGCGTTAAATAATTGCAGGTGAATTCGACATGCGAGTGAAATCATGCGCAGCCTCCGATGGTTCTGGCCACATCATACAACTGTCCGATGAATACGGATGTGTACTGCGGCCCAAGATGATATCCAGGTATATATATATTTTTATGTAATAATCGGTGGACAAACGACCATTTATCCGGTAAGGATAAATGGTCCATGGCCCATGCCCATCTATTGCAACGAATGAGACGCGAATGCGTTGCGGGCCTTTACGAACCTCAAACTAAAGGCTCTTAAACTTTTCTTCTCTAAAACGTACTACTAGTTTATTCCATATTATATACCGAATCTAAATAGTTACCGAAATAATTTATCCCTCGCAATTAACCTTCCAGATTTCTAAAAGCCAAAGCAGTGGACGAAAGAGCGACCGTAATAACTTACGCCTTCTTCCACGCGTTCAAGTTTCCGGATGCACTCAGCGTGCACATCCGATGTAAAGTGGAGATCTGTCGGCATGGCTGCTTAGATCACTGTCAACTGGCTGGAATTGCGCCTGGTCCTCAGGACGCTTTAGACAGAAAAGACGAGCGGTCGCAACAGGAACGAAACGATATTGGGTAAATGTTTGACATTGGAGCTTGCCTATGGTAAAAGTATAAGCCTGCCAAGAAATGAGAGATACCGGATTCGAGCCCTGGTCTGAATAAAAGATTTATAATTTATTCGGTCTTTGGAAGGGCTTGACAATGGCCGGGCCTGTGTCTTAATACTGTCACACACTGTAATTAAGTCGATTCGTCCGAAATGACATCACGGGCTTACAGAATACCAGCGTGAAACAATACTTGTACTATGTCTCGCTGAATTTGTGACGGTTTTGGAGGCTCCACAAAATTAAACTATTTAAGCGACGTTAAAGCCGACAACATAACCAAAGCGCGGACAATAGCGCCGCTGTCGGCTCATGTGTAGCCCATGGAAATGCCTTCTCCATTGCCCGCTATATCTACCATAAAAAACTAAAGCTTCCTTAAATTAGGCTAGAGACAGTTATCGTTGCATCTAAAAGAAATATGTTAACAATACATGTATTTAAATTATTCTGCCATTCTGAGGCATAAGACCGCAGGATTCACTTAAATTGTAAATAAACCCTTTACAATCCCACCAAAGTTATCACAATGGCGAAGATTGCTTCGTAAATTATAAAACTAATTGAATTCTGTGGTTGATGCCTACCCATAAATTACAATGATTAGCTAACTGTACTACTATACAAAATTTATTCATAAAATTTACATGTGATATTTGTTTTGTCCTTCGAAAATCAATCAATTTTATTGAAATTTTGTGATTTGTTCGAGAATTAGCCAAAGTACTTTTCATATTCCTAAATATTAAGGGTGGTGAAAACCCATTATTATGTACAAATTTTGCCTTAATAAATATATACAATAGTGCATTTTCAACCCTCTAACACTAATGCCAATTTCGTAACAATATTTTAATTAATAGTATTATAAACGCAAAAGTTTGTAAGTATAAATAGATGATATTCTTTCACATAAAAATTACTGAACGGTTTTTAATTAAACTTTGCAATAATAGCTCATAATATTGCAAATAAGCTAAAATATAATGAAAAATGCCACCTAAGTCGGACACAGTAGGTGGCATACCAGGCAGGCGAACACTAATCCTTTAATAATTTATTCAAAATTACGCTTTCCGGATATCTTATATTCTTTACTCACTATGTTTTTGGTTCATTGCATTTGAATTTTCACACCTAAAGGTTACTAATAATTTTAATATCCTTTCTAGCGATTTAATATCCTCCGAAGACACAGACCTGACTCTGGCAGAGGACCACCAGCGCCTCCCATTGGAGGAGGCGTTCGGTGATGAAGTTTCCGGTGACGCAGTTCCGGCCCCCGCGCCGTTACCTCAACGAGCACCTGCACCCGTCGTTGAAGACACCGAGCACATGTCTGCCGTTGAAGAGCTGGTAGAGGCACTTGCAAGGCCCTTCACTGTAACTAATTTCCCTACTAATATAGATGTCGGAGTCATCTGCTTGAATCCGCTATTTGATGCAATTACTAGCGCGTTCATTGAATAACCTTTTTATCCGAGCTAGAGCCATGCTGAGGCATATGCGTAAGCACTAAATGGGCCGGCTCGTCCGAAGTAATACCACAGGCCCACAGAACACTCAACGTGAAACGGTATTTGTACTGTGTTTCGCTGAGTGAGTGAGCATATCGAAGGCCTTTAAAATGCCGCTGAAGTGGCGTAAAAATCTAACAACACAACCAATGCGCGGACTGTAACGCTGTTGCCATGGGCGGCGGTATTCTCTTGCCATATTGGAGACCCACCTGCTCCGTTTTCCGCTATACTATAAAAAAATAAAAAAAACGACATTTAGTTGAATGACCAAAGGATGACTCGATAACTTGAATGTTACGTTCAACGTCTCCACTGAACGAGATATAAGGCCGGAATTGCCTAATTTAGGTTAGGTTAGCAATAGTGCTAACTTAACCTAAATCCGTAACTAACACAGGCTAACATACATACATATAATGATGTCACATTAATTGGACCCAGTAGCGTACCGGGCAGAACGGCATCTTCTGAATTCATTAGTAATTCTGCTACATTTTCAGGGTTACTGCTCTATGTTAAGGAAATTTATTAGTTTAACTTTTTTATTCCAGGATCGTCCATCCGACTTAGGTGAACGCGAGCGTTTCCCACATGGTCCACGAAATCTCGGTGATCTTAAACCAATCGAAGGCGTTGTCCAAGCCCAGAAACCAGGTCCGGCTGTAGCAGGCCCTCGGTCGTTGCGTAAACGTCGAACTGTACGTGACGCGCGTTCAGCCGATGTTGGGGTGTCTGGCCTCTACGATGTTGTCTCTGAAGCTGATCTGCAATTTGGTCCCTCGAGGGAACCCGTCACTGTATTCAGTGGAAGGATACGAGAAGAGGTGAGTACTTTAAGGAGTTAATACAACACAAAAGGTTATCATTGGGGTTTTAAATTTATCATCGATTTCCAAGATCATCGTTCATACACTTATATACAGCGAGGGTTTTATAAATTGTGTTTTGAGTTATGTACATAATACATAAACATTTTATAGTTACCAAAAAAACGAAATACTATATAAAACAAATGCGTAAGTTAGAATGAAAATTGAATTTTCAATTCCGGGGCACACAAAAAAATATATTCAAACTCTTTTCCACGAAAATCCACACCTAAAAAGGCTTACGTAACGATATTACACGTCGCTATGATAAATTTTCAATGTTACGACTTATTAACTTTAAATACAGAGGATATAGGTGCCGTTTCACGCTGATATTCTGTGAGTACGCGGTGTCACTTTGGACGAGTCGGCTCAATTAGTGCGTCAGCATATGCTTCAGCATGGCTCTCCCACGGGTGAAATATAATTGTATATATTTTCAGGTTGTCTATGGCATCTGTATGGGCGCGGTTAGCTTCGGAGCGCTGTTCGCCTCTGCTGCCGGTGCCGCAGCTGGGGCAGCCCTCGCTGCAGCAGTTCTTCTGCACAAGTTGCGTTCGCGGATGGCTGCGCAGGCGCCGATGACCGCGGCTCCCGCATCGCATTCGCTCGCCGCCTGGATGGCCCTACGTTTACTAGGCTCACCGCATTCCAGGGAAGGTTGATAGCAAACATTAATAGGTGCTAATATTGTGGCCAAAATCCTAGTAAATTATAAAAAAAAATTCGTTCCGAATAGTGTCACATGTAGATAAATGAACGATTTCGACGTCAACTAACGCTGGACTTGAAAATAATTTCATTAGAACACGTAGCACAGTATATAAAATTCAATTATAAATGTTTGCTTAAAATGTCCAAATTAATTCTTCGTAAATATTGTATCATATGTAAAACCATCAGAATACTGAGGTATATAGAGATATAACCCTCAAGTACACTGCTGAGGTTTAACATATAGATATAATATACATAATTATTATATGGTTATAATCAATATATTGATTATCTACAATATATTTACACCCTTATATATATGTGTACGCAGAGTAAGTTATGGAGAGAACAATAAATAAAAATCTTTGTATCTCGTCTTCTTTTGCCCATTTGCACTACCATTCCTAAATAATATGCTATCTCATATTGTTTCATGAAAATAGTTCTTTTGGGAGTTAGTGCAAACCCATATATATTTATATACAAATCACCTAAAGTGCCTTTCACTTTAAAAACATGAATAATTTAGTTCAGCCACGTTTTGGAAATCAAAATGGTTCTATTTGAAATCGATGGTGCTATGGACAAAGTCCTATTGAGTTTACACACATTTCGTGATTCAAAAACGCATATTTTGAAAACGTTAATCCGATTAATTTTGAAAATAAAAACAAAATAATTACAACATTGTTTTAATTACATATTTGTCATAATCAACAAAAAATTATAATTTTACATTTTTCGTTTGAAAATTTGTAATTGACAAAAGCCTTTCATAGTTTGTTCTCGTTTTCAAAATATATCTCTAACTTTTCACTAATTTATCTACGATATGTGCATGGATAGATTATTGGAAATTCGTTTTAATATAAGTTTGTACAGATTGTATTCAATACTCTTAATTATATCTTTTATTTGTAGGTAAGGATGTTGAGTCATGCCATTAGAATAAGATTTATCGTTTCTTTCATATGCCCAGAACTCTTTATACCACATTTTAATTCATCAAGAAATTTAAATCAAGTTTCTCCAAGGAAAGCCATGCTGAAGCATATGCTAACGCATTAATTGCCTGGCTTGCCCCGAGATAAACACGGGCTAAATACAAGTATGAAATGTGTTTTTCGTCTGTTAGAGAATATCGGATACCATCAAAGTTATGTTCACTTCTAAAGTAACAAGCCGACAACGCAACCGAAAAACTCTGATTGCAGTGCGGACCCTCTTACCATCAGAGGACCCCACATGCTCCATGAAAATCATTACGATTTGACATTACAGCAGAATATTAGACATATTTTTATACTTTTGTAAACATTTCATATTGACTTGATATACGTAGATAAGTTTAAGTTGATTTATTTTAGTTAATATAATACGATTGTTGAAACACCAATGAATACAATAATATTAATTATAATGTCTATTTAAGTAATGATTGCATTTATTCTAGAAACTTCTTGTCCTTTTTTTGCTCAATATATTTTTGTAGATTATATTTTAAGGTATTTGTTAAGGGCGTTCTTTTAATGTCTTCTGTTCTGTGGATCTATGCTGAATTTTCATATTTTTTTAAATATGAGTCAATTTTTAAGCTTATATTAAATAAAACCAGATTTATTAAAAGTTTGGATTATTTTTCCAAATAAGATGGAAAGTTCAGCTTCTTTCTACGTGAAGAAATAATATGATTTGTTTAGTATCTTCCAAAAATCTTGCATTTGTAAGTTGATTAAAGTAATAAGTGCAATTTTAATTTATCTTAGTTTGGGTCTAGTTGCTTTCCTATTTTACAATTTAGTTATATAAAAAACAATATTTATCTTGTAAAGTTATATGGAAGCCTTGTTATTTTTAATGAAATAAATTATTTTTAAAATTAAATTGTCATTGTATTTTCCAAATTTTTATTTAATGTTTAAACCATTTCTAAACAATGTAAATATTGCAATATTTACAGTTAGAGACAAAAGTATGCTATGTGATGTATAATATAATCATAAATCGCATTCGATTCATTCAAGATTATTAATTTTAAATGAGAGGCAAAAGGGCCAGAAGATTCGCCAACGATAAGTGATCCCTGTATACCTCATCTGAGCTACGGGTGCGTTGCTGGCATTTCCTAATCTAGAGAGCACGCGATTTGAGGATCGATTGTAAACGGACACTCCATTCATAGATACTTAGGTAAAAAAATTCAAGACGTAGAAATTGTGCAAAAATATATTTTCTCTTATACGACAGGAAACGGAGTCATGCCATGACAGTATAACTTTTTTATTATAATTTCTTAACTCTGACAAGATATTTCTCTAGGTTTAATTAAATTGGGTCAAAAATTATTACTTTTGTTATTCCTATATTGTGTTAAGAGAACACCGCCGCCTATGAAAAACCGCTATATTCAAGAAATAGCCCTCTGTATACTTTTAAGGTATGAAGACAATTTTGAGAAAACCTATGAGGTTTCAGGTTACATGTTTTATGTGGCAAATTTACAATTTGTAAATAAAATAAAAGACGTTAAATATTAAAAAAATAATTTATTGCATATCAAATCAAACTTTACACATGCGGAGTACATTGCGAGCGGTTAGGCGGGTCGAATCAAGTCCGGATGGGCAGGGCGGCAGAGTCCCACGGTAGTTTGAAACCACTATAACTTACTGATCACTGGTCGCTGAGGTTTTAGTGTCTCTGCGGCTGCGGCATGCAAACGGCAGACATTCAGAAGGTTTGTGGTCGTCGTTGGCGGTCATCAGGGTCGGTGGATCTGTATCGGTCCAGTCCCAAAGAATATGACAATTCGTCTAGCATGGACCGACTTATGGGCCTCAAACGAGGGCGCTCCGAACGTTTCGCTCTTGTTCGGCTGCGTACTGCCAGGTGCAAGTGCGCACCTGTAATTGCACGGTGTACGTCTACGCGCTATCAAATCGCGAACTATGAACCCGAGAATGGTTCTGCTCGTGGTTTGGTCGTGTTCGGTTCGTCTAGCGAAGACCCATCTTTACTTTAAAAATTATATTGACAATTATAATTGTATACTTAATAATTATTTTCATTGCATTTGGAAGAAATAAAATAAGATATGCGAATATATTTTAATGCTACATTTGTTCATGATTGTACATTCACTAATAAACATTTAAAATTTTAACGATCACATACAATTAAATACATGGAATATGTTTAACGTGAAAAGGAGGTACTGAGGTGGTTCAAACAGTTTAAATATAATTATGAGTAAATTACAATGATTTCTATATATCTACCTCTATATATTAGTCATCTTGTGAAAGACGATTTAAATGCCACACAATTTGTAGACTTAACTGTATCATTACAGTTTTGAAAGGTAATTTTTGATGCAATTTTTTTGTGGTATAAATTATGTTTAGAATTAATATTTAACTACAGAAGCTTAAATCAGATTAAACAACAAAATATTTAAAATATAAAAACAGCATAATATTATGGACTACCGGTTTTTAAGTGAAAAATATCTCAAAATAGGCGGCATATATTTAGCTTTTATGTATGGAATTTGGTCTTTGATAGCAGAAGTAACAATTAATTTTATGCTTGTATTTTTTCGGATCTTTTTCATAGAATACAATACAATATAAAATAAAATACATAAAAACCATTGTAAATTAACAACTTAACTAAAATAAATAGTATTAATACTAATGACAAGTTACTTAATTAATCAATCTATCGTTTAAATATTTTCCGTTACCCCTTTATAAAAAAAATGTTCAAAAAGAGGTAACAGATGGTTGTGCTTATTTTAATCGCTACTAAATATTTTATTGAATTTAAAACTCTGCCGTAGACTTACAGTTATAAGAAAATGCTGCCTATTATTTCTTATTAAAACTGATCAAGTAATTTAGGTTTTATTTAAAACGTAGTATTCCTTAACTTTTAAGCAAAATAAATTATTATTTGTGTAAAATTCGTTGATTCATAGTTTTGAAACTATAAGTCCGTCCTACCGAATAATCTAAATATAAACAATTGCCAATATAATCTTATAATACAAAAATGAATACTAGTAACTATTTTATTTAGATTTAACTATTTCTTTATGTTCGTTGAAGAATAGAATATTCTTCACCCGTGCTTAATCTTAGGCAAAACTTTGTCTTCATTAACCAGTTTCTGTAGAAAATTTAGAATCCGTATAAATATGCTTTCTATTTATGACACGTTTTTGATCAATATAAATTAGATATACTAAATATTTATAACCAATTGAGCACTTATGTTTATTACGTATTCCAATTATTGGACTATATACTTCAGTCTCATCACACTAATATTTACAAATTAAATAAATAGCTAGGTTACGAGTAGAATCGACTTTTTGAAATGATATGACACGGGCCAGTTGGGTGCGGTCGAGTTATCGTTGCGATGGGCGCGGTCTTCTTCTTCAGCTTGCTGATGGGCCGCAGTTTGAAGAACAAGACTGCTGATATAGCACATGAACTTATTAAGGTGACCAAGAGAGCACCGAGTGTTGCAGCAAAGCCAGGCGTAGTCATACAAACGAGACCGTGTGTTGGTATTACCCTGGGGGCAGAGTTTTCATCCGAAGAATCCATGTTAAGGTCGCCAGCTGACACTACACGTATCACTCTATTTACTCCTACTTCCTTTTCTGGTGTCGTTGCTCGTCGCTGCCTCCTTATCCTTCTTTCATCTCGACGAACTTCTATGCCTACTGGGTAAGAATCGATCTGAGGTGGGCCATATTCAGCATGTGGAGCTATCACGTTCGGAGTTTCGGAGCACTGCTCGGGACATCTATATCTGCAGATTTGTATCGTACATTGGAAATGAACCTCCATTGAATCAGGGAACTTGAATGCTTGGAAGTGTGCGTATGATAATACAGATGCACTAGCTCCGAAGTTCTTGATCTTTGTAAACCTAGACATCAGTTTTGGTCGTGTGACGCATCCTCGTCTGTCTACAAGCTGGATTGGAGCGCGTTGGCCGTCGTGAGCTACACAATCTCGTACTAACATATCGAACTTGGCATCATCGTCCTTTATTGCCAGTACCATTGTCATAGTCTGCCCTATTTTCACTAAGCCTGATACTTCTGAAGCCCACGGTCCTTTACCCACTTGAATTTGCATCCAGCAACCAACATTATCTCCTGCGAAATCGGCCCGAACAACATCCAGCATATCTACAGGGAATGGTCGGAATGTTACAGCCTTTTCATATTGGTCATGCCACGTGCAACGGAGCTTGCGTGCTTGATCCCATACTTCTTGCACTTGCGGATCATATTGTATTACAATTACGTTCTCAAAGTATGTGCCAGCTGCGGCCACGTCGCCGCGGTATCTGGGATCACCACTGCCAGCCGTACCACACGCGTGAGCCCCTATCTCGAAGGAAGCCGACGTTCTGCCTAGATTGGGTGGAAGATGGACACATTGATGGTTTGAGTAGTGACCCTTTGAAAATACTATCCCAAAGAAAGGTTTGTCGAAGCTGAGAAACACTCGCATAGCATTCTTTTCACATTTCACATCGAGTGAAACTATTTTGGGCATATCTGGGGCGGGCGCTGGCCAAACGTCTCCTGTAGTGCTGAACACCTTATCGCTTGCTGATGTCTGAACATCAGCTGACGGTACTGGAGGTGGGGGCGGTCCTCGAAAACCTGTTCCAATTTCGTTCTTGTGGTGATTCACTGGAGGCCCAAGAGCAAACGGCTTGGAGTGAATCTGATGATGGTTGGTTATCCTTGGCATACCTGGAAGTTTAATAGATTCTTAGTAACAAAATTTTACTCAGTGAAAGGAAAATTATTGGTATGGTTTTTATTTAAAAAAAATACAAGTAAGTCAGTTAGAAATTCACTGTGAGACATAATCCTCAAAGAGTATAGAATCTATGATGGCTGTATGGCCGGTAGCAAATAGCCCTTCCAAAAAAAAGGATTTACTGCACTCCGAATCCTTTGACATCAGACAAAATATTAAAAGCACTCAACATATGTATAAGAAACAAATTTTACAAAGAAATTTTTTACATTTGTTCACTAATAATATGAACGAACCAACGACCTACCTATTTCTAGGAAATGCTCAAAAAGTTTACTCTTGCACAAGTTACCATTACGTGAAAAGTAAGGTTTAATTTTTAAAATCAACTTTGTACTTACTAATTAACTTTGATAATAAAAATTCCAATAGCTGGTTTCCGTATGAATTGTGACATTCAGGTACTTCAAGTGTGGTATTAGTAATTGATATGATATTATAATCTTTACCTATAGGATGATGCGGCTGATGATGAGCTGGATTCTGTCTCCTGTTATGCTGTGGTGGTACAGGCGGTGGTGGCCCATTGTATGCGTGGCTTGGAGTGTCTCTCTCAGAAGACTCCATAGCTAGCTGATCACTTGAAGGTTCCACAGCACTGTTTGCATCTGGACTTGGGTTTCCTGCACCATTCTCGTTTGCTGATTGGTCACTGAAGGTGCCGCTCTGAAAAAAGAAATAATTGTAATGGCAATGCACTATAGTTGAAGTAATTGTGCCTCAAACTGTTAAAATAAAAGTTTAACTCGAAAATTGTTTCGTTTTTGTATCCCCGCTTTCACTAGTCTGCGTGGGCAATATTTTAAGTGTTATTTAATTCGACACACTGACCGTTTTAACCATCTCCCGGATAACTTCGTCTGACACCAATGACTGGGTCGCCCTAGAGATCTGGCTCGATAACTCAAAAATTCAAATTTTCATAGGACAAAAATAGAGTCGCGTGAAAGTTGTCCATTACTCTGTTTTACATTGGATTTAAATCATCATTCTACTTCAACCGCTTGTTAAAACATAACTGGTTCTGAGCAACGAGTTTAAATATACTTAATCATTAATTATTGACGTACTTTTGTTCTACGCTTACGTTTCTCGAACTTACATCGGTGGTCCGTTAAATCACTTGTGATTTTTTGTGTCGTTTATTTGCATCTGAGCTTGGGCGGTAATTTCTATGTCGATATCAATTCAATGTTACGCACCTCTCATTTTCTTAGCCTTGGGGCATGGAATTAGAAAGTATTGGCCTCTACCCAAGTGTGTATACGTTGTTTTATTTCGATAGAGATTTATGAGCTTACGAAGGTCCCTTCTTCGTGTCGACTGTCAGCCACAGCAATTACTTGAGATTGGAATCCGAATGGATCATAATCTTGAGAATTGATTCTTACAATCGTTTACACGCATCGTGTTACACAACACTTACAATAAAGGAGAAAGTTTCAAAGCGTTTCGGATAATTACAGATTTTAGAAATTATCGGGCATCGTTCAATTTATATGAGGCGATAATCTTTCTATCAAAGTAATAGACTTTCATGCAAAAGCAATAAACAAACGAATGTTATGAATAATAAGATTGACAAAGTTGTAAGGAGCACTTCCACAGATCGAGCTTTTTTAATGTTTTTTTATTGTATAGCGGACAACGAAGCAGGCGGGTCTGGTCTACGATATGAGATCACTTTCGCGGCCTGCCAATGGACAACCGCGCCACAGTCCGCGTTGGTTGTGTTGTAAGCTTTTCACATAATTTTACAGACCTCTGATCTCACTCAGTGAAACACATTACTGTTTCACGCTGGTATTGTGAACTTGTGGTATCATTTCGGACGAGGTAGCCCTATTAGAACGTAAGCATATGAATGGCTCTCTCACTGGTAAGATAATATTAAGCCTTGACTTTCCTTAAGAAATATTTATTAAGACTGGTATTCAAACCCAATTACCCATGACTTCAGGCTGACAAGCAGAGTTTTTGCTTATAATACCGCGCTGAAAGCTATAGTATGTGCTGATGAGCAATAAATGTAAACAAGTAGTGTTCGCGCGAGATCCGTCTTCAAAACCTGAAAAGAAGCGTCCGGCAAGTGGCAACTCAAGTGCAGTGTGTCAGTGCGCGGTCGTTGATCCAACCGGACTAATTTTACTTTCATTACGTTTCATTGTACCACGAAACGTTAGTCTTTTGTTTATTGATATTTGTACAGGGTTCAAGTTTAAAAATTACGTTATTTGACTAAGTTACCTATACAACCCACATTATCCTTATTTTAACTTTGTAATTAACAAAAAAGGATACATTCATTGATGCATAAAACAGAAAAGCTTTCAGGCTATTAAATAATTTAAGGTTATATACAAAAATCCGTTAACATACATTAACTTTTCATTTTTTGTGAAAACGGAGGTAATAAAGTATTAAAAATTCAATTACTACAATTGAAATAAATAATATTTAATATTACAATCATCAACTGTGAATTTAATATTGAAATTTTATTATTATTTTTATCTTTGGAAAGCAAGTTTCAACAAGCCCTTGAGGCAATATACGCTTTGCAATTTGAATTTTATGTTTTAGGAAATACATTATAAAGTTTTATATCAAAAGTAATTAATCGTTTATATTAGATTTGTGTAAATTGAGATTCATTCTTTAAATCCGCATAGATTTCTTGTTTCAAATATGCAATATTTAACACTTTTGAGGTACACATACAATCTTAAAATCCCTATATTATTTGAAATATTGTAATTATGTACCGCGCACACCCACTCTGTAGACTCAGCTGCCTACAGAGGCATTTTCAAATCGATACGACTTGTGGACCTTCAAAAAATCGTATACATAATAAAAGGCCGGCAACCCTACCGCGGCTCTGTACGGACTAGGGGGTGTTCATAGGCGGAGGACCGCTTATCATAGGTAAGTCTCGTTTGTCACCATTTTCATAAAAAAATCTGATTTAAAGGCACCGACTGATGTTTGTGTAAGATGAAGATGCAGACGGAAGCTGGTTACAACGACGCCATCAAAGTGATGCTAATTATAAAAACAGGGTGAGGCAAGTTGTGGGACAATGCCTAGAATGACGAGCAGGATTTCAAGTTCAATGTATGTCGTTGCTGTAGGTCGAGATGTGACCGAACGCCGCGAAAGCGGACTTTTACTCTTTACGCGACTTACAGCTATTGTCATTAAATATTGCCTCCTTGGAGAAATAATGCCAGAGTTTGTAGGGGATATTTTGAAATCTTAACCTAAAATTAAATATAAAAATATATAAAAACATAAGTCTTTAGTCCTTTTTAGATTCTCAAACATATTTATCCTATGAGACACTAAGAGAAATGTAACCAAATAAGCATAAATTTAATAATCTGTTTGTGAAATCATTTGACTGAATATTGGTGCTAAGTCTTTGCATGAAAGGAGTCCTTATGGAACTTATATCTTAAGTAGGTACATATTAAACAAACATGTTTTACATGAAATTTAGCCAATTTTCAGAGCTCCATCAATTACACGAACTATTAGTCTTTTTATAGTATAGCGGAGAACAGAGCAGGTGGGTCTCCTGTATAATAAGAGAACACCGGGTATAGTGTGGATATCGGAGACCCTTGAAAGTACCGCTTAAGCGGCGTAAAAAGCCGACAACACAACCAATTCGCGGAATGTGGCGCGGTTGTTCATGGGCGTCGGTGTTCTTTTACTATATAGGAGACCCACCTACTCCAGTGTCCGCAAAAGAACAAAAAAAATTGAGATAATACTAGAACGATTCTTCTGTTTGTATATTCTTTAAATATGTTATTAGTGCTATAATAAAGTAAATAATGCAGTATTGATTAGCGAAATACTTAGTTTTATTTAAGAGAAAAAATTTAAATTTTTCATATCCTCATATTATGTATTCCAGAGAGTATAGAGAGTATAGAGGTGTTATAGGTGTTGCAATCTTAACAGAAATTAAAGTTTATGTGAAATATCTTTGTAATATTTCTAACAGTTGGTTTGTATCGACTGTATGTAATGTATGTATGACTGTAAGTAACATTATTCCAATATTTTGTAACACAAGCCATGTACGTCTTAACTGATACGTCAGTAAGACTTAAGCGGATAAAAAGTGTACACAGACGGAACTGAACGCGTCCGTCGGTGGCAGTAGGTCGGAGGCTCCATATTTGGTACATTTAGCCATTGACCGTGTTAGATTCGATCTCATTTTATTTCCTATAGAAGACACACCCTATTTTGCCTTTTTTATCTTTATTTTGTTCTGTTGTTATATAACTTTAAAGTAAAGTGATTTATATTTACAAGCCACTATTATCAAATATATAAAATTCTCGTGTCACACTATTAGTTACTATCACACTTCCGAAACGGCTTCACCGATTTTTAAGAAATTTTGTATACATATTAAGTAGGTCTGAGAATCCGTTACTATCTATTTTTTATACCCCTGAGTGATAATGATTAATCACCCCTAACATTTTTTTAAAATTTTCTCTATAAATTTTTTTATTTATATTTTTTATCACTTGTAATAAAAAATGCATAAAACTCTTAATTTTGACCTTTCTAACACCATTCCTTATTTGTTAAAAGGGTTGATAGTCATTGATAATATATATGGCAAGACAACGTTTGCCGGGGTTAACTAGCATTATTATATTGATTGCGGACATCCGCCAATGAACTCCCTCCCTGCTGGGATACAGATGCGTAGCCGGCTTTAAAAGTCTAGTCTTATAACTCTATAAAAAAGCAAAGTTATTGCAGTGACAACTTTATTCAAAGTATTTCTCATTTCATACAGTTCAAACTTTCAATAAGTTATTTGATAGATACGTAAAGAAAATCAATAAAATTACTAAAACTACATCCATTCTGAAAGTATCAGATGAAAGAGCTAAAGTAATAAATGATTGCCATCCCTCGTTAAAAGCCTTTCTTATAAAAGTTTAAAGCGCATCCAATAAATCAATCTTAATTAGAAGTTAATACAGGGAATTGCGCCGGCGCACACTGATCTGCCTTATATGGTAGCACGCAGACTTTCAACTATCTTTGTTGGTACTTGAGATCATAAAGTACTAGTAAATCGCGATAAATTTTATTTTCTCACTTGGCTAGAGATTTTAATTATATTTTATTAACAAATTATATATAACAGTGTTTAATTACTTTATTATTATAAAAATCTCTGTGGACGAATTTTTTCATGGTACATGAAGCAACCGAATAGGCAGGTCCGGTCTACGGTAAGAGATAACCGCCACTCATGGATAACCGCGCTACAATCCATGTTTTGGTTGTATTGCCGGCTTTTGAGTGATATAACTCCAAAGCCCTTCAAAATCCTTACTCAAGAAAGGACTGGGTGTATTCATGGACAGAGAACGGCTTATTCTAGATGAGTTTCCTACTCATTTGTAACCCTATTTTGATAAAAATTCATTTCAATTTAAACTTCAATTTGATATTCAATAAATGGAAGTAGTAATCTAAAAGTGTTCATTTATGTAAAGAAAGTAAATAAATTGAATATTTTTAATTTATAATATTACCGTAAAAGTCATGTTTTGTAGAAGATAAAGTATATAAAGAGAGTTTTACCATATGTAATAGGAGAAGTAAAACAGTCGTGCCACGCCTCAACCGCATCATGTATCTGCAAACAAACAAACATACGTAAATTTTACATAGAAAGTTCAAATGTTTGACTTGAACTAGGGAAAGTTATACGCGAACAGAATCCGTAATATATTTAAAGTTCTTATGTCTATTTGATTTCTTAATATATGCTATGGAAATTCGAAGAAAACTGCTAATTTATTGTATCAAGCACATACTTTTAAATTGTGTTTTATAATATACTAGGGTCCAATTATGAACCCTCACTGTTCTTTGATCCCACTAAACCCGAAAAAAATGACACACCAATTTTCTAGTCAGATATATTTTGCCTTAACGGAACTTCTCTAATAAATCTTCAACTATAGTATGCTATTAATTTTCAAATAATTTTATTAAAGAGTCGTATTTGGTCGATTTCAGGCAATATTTTAAAACAAATCCACGTAAAAACCATCCTGGTACTTTGAGGAATATGCTAACAAAAAAATTAACGAAATCGGTTCAGCTTTTGTGAGATTTCCGTGCAATAATTCAGTGATTAGTTTTTATATTATATATTTCACAATTACGGTGTACATAATACCATTACAGAACGAATCAATATTAACTCTGAAACGACAATGTTTACTTCTATTGTTCGAAACTTCAAATTTTAGATTTTCATTAATTTATTATATAAATTATTAAGTATCTGTAATTAAAATTAATTCATTATTCATGCAATAAAATTGAAAACGGTATCAGTTTCACCTACATTAAAACAAAAGTGTAAGGAATTTTCCCGCCCCAGACGAGTTACCCACGAGATAAATGAATGGCATTGTGCCTTACTTCTAAAATAACGGTCTGTGTAAATGTAGTACGTATTAATTATTGCGTTAGATTTAACTTTTTATGCATTGTCTTAGATTTGAATTAAATAGTCACTTGTATGTTTGGGCTCATAATATTTTCACGTTTCACGCTATAAGTTTCATTTATTTAATTTACGATATAATTATTGCTGCTATATTTCGAATGAAAATATGGTAACATAACTAAAACTGTACGTAGTCATATTATACAAATTTCCGATAAAAAACATATGGTATAATGAATAAATTATATGGAAAACAAGCCGTCTATCTCGTTTTTACATTAATAAATGCATATATTATTGTTAAGCGCAAAATGGACAGAATATTTCAGATTTTGTTTAGAAAAACAACGTTTTATAACTATGAAACATTATTAGAAGAGTTATGTCTCGTTTTTGGAACAACAAATACACATAATCTGAAAAGGGACAGAATATTAAAAAATCTTTAGAAAAACACCGATTTATAGCTATGAAAGATTAATTGAAGCGTTCTGTTTCGTTTTTACAACAAAGAATATACATAACTGACATAATACACCGGTCCCTATAATGTTAAAACCATCACACGGAGTCGTACAATCGATCAGTAATCGCAATCCAATCGCGCGACGACTTATCACAAGTTAAGCGAAAGGGCGGTTAAATTCCGAAATCGATCATTAATGCTATTTACACGTGTCGGACACGAAAAACAAAACGCCGCCTGCCAGATTTAATTGGCAGGAAAGTATTTTTAATCATCGAACATTTTGGGCGGACTGAACAAGGAGGATGTAGGCCAACAAGAACTGGGAGAAAGTGCGGTACTCTTTGTATAACAATTTTTTGTTGTTTATCGTATGTTCCGCTGTTGTATAATAAAAGGGTAGGCTTGCAAATATGTGAGGTATTTTTGGAGATTCTTACCATTTAATTGCAATTTGGCTTTTCGTGAATGTGTGACCTCTTCATCACTAAACTGTATCGAAGAATTTAACATACGTTGTATAATATTACGTATTAAAGAATTCATTTAAATTAGACACTTTTTTCATTAAAAATTTAATTACACCTGTCATATCTAAATATTATATTTACTTTTTCATCAGTATTAAAGGCTTTCACTTAGATAATAAGATCTTTGTATTTCTTAGAGAATTGTGTTACTTTAAATAGAATAAAATGTCACGATCAATTGTATACTGTCTTCCTTTCCAAGGGCAACTGATGGCAAATATTTCAAGTGTCAGTCACAAATAAATTTGACATTGATATATTTACTCATAGATACAGAGTATATTATACACTAGCGTATCTATAGCATAAAATAGGATTAATAAAAAAAACTAATCTTTAAAAATTAATATTGTTAATTGTAAGATTAAAAAAACTTTGTTTTTTATGGTACAACGGGGCAGATAAGTTTTCTCTCGAGTGTTATAATTTCATGCAATGAGCAAAACATTGTAAAAGTATTGTTACACGCTAGTATTCTGCGAGCCCGTAGTATCACATCAGATGCATCAGCCCAATGATGGCGACATTATAAGCTTTAGGCTTCCTCCACAAGTAAGACAATGTTTACATACTCGCCCGGCATTATGCAGGACCGAATAAACTATAAATCTTATTCAGTCGAGGAGTGGAGAACCCGGTACTTACTTCATGATAGCTACAATTATAGAAATTAATACATGTACGACGTTATGAAACACTGATTACCATTCATAGTAAAGCACGTAATGTGTTATCAAAATTGTATAATGGGAGTATCATTACGTGTACATTCTAATGACAAAGTCATAACACACACATTCTACTGTATGTTGGACGACAAAGTTATTGAAATACTATAACTTTTATTAATATGTTTTTTTATAACTTCACTTAGATACGCTGAATAAAAATTATTTAAAATATACTTTATGGAATCTGCTGTTTAAAAAAAATGTATAAAGTAATTGAAAATATAAACTATTTTTTTATTAATATTGTTAAAAATCTAATAAATAAATTATCATCACTAAGAGATTCTGGTAGGTATGTATATTATTTTTTTATAAAAATGGTGACAACGATCAGGAGGCTCAACTAGGTTAAGCGGTTCTCCGCTCATGGACAACCCTAGTCTTTGCAGAGGCGCGTGTGCGTTGCCGGCCTTACTATAATGAAAAATCGTTATTAATTTAAATTTAGTACTATCTCTACTGTTCTAATTAATATATACCTATAGAACTTTGAATAACTAGACTAATACCGGTAATTATAATTAATAACTAATTTCAATGTTATCTTACAAAAATAAATGGTTTTTCTGTCGGCCGTACCTTCCAAAACGTGGGAGCGTCTCACTTTCACTTGTTCTTGACCTAGATTTAGAGGCTCGTTGAAATTAAAATAAGAATACATTTATAAGGGAATTATAAAATTTATAAATAGCCATAGTATTTTCCAATCTTTTGATCAAGTCAGAAATCCAATAATAATAAACTAATTAAAGTTTAATATATATAACTGATACACAAATACGCTAAGCTTAATAAACTATGTAAATATAAGAAAAAAGATTTCTCAAAATGTATAAATTATGCAAAGTCTATATTATCGAAGTAATAGGGCAACAGAAAGACATGAAGGTAATCGAAGTATGAAGGCAAGATACGCTGCGAGATGACGGAACAATTGCTTGCAATAATTTAGTGTTCAATAAAGTGTCTTTATTATAATTATACCCACCTGCTCCGTTGTCGGCTATACAATAAAAAAATCTATAAAATATTGTAAAGTTAGTATGTGAAATTTAGGTACCGTATGTAGAGCGTCGTTTTTGTAATAGGCAGACATTATCTCGTCTGAATTCGTTTCATTGTGCGCAATGTCACTCTCACTATCACGGAACATTGACCTCAGGAATCTAGACGTCTAGTAGCTGTCTAGGTAGTTAATCGCGATAAATGCAATTAATATTTACGCAGCAGTATAATTTAAATTATCTTATAGTAAACGTGTTTTCAGTGATATTTATATAAATTATCTATGAAAATTTATCTTTAATTTTATTACGTAATAATAAAGTAACATGTAATTGTATCTAAGTACAAGTTTTTATCAATAGTTTCGAAGGTTGGGAAGCAAAATTTACTTAGTTTAGTGAATACAAATGGGATATAAAGTATATATTTTTGTATCTCGCCAATAATTACCGTTGCAAGCAAATAATAAAAAGTAGTTATATTTCGTTTTCTGGAATCGAACTCAACAGCTTCTGCTTTAATAGGTGCGTATTAAATCTTCATGTCATCTCACTATGTTGTTCCACAACTGAGTGTTTTAAGGGATTTTGTATCACGCATAACCATGTGGAACCTATCAGTATGCAGCAGCTGTTTTTCAAAATCATTCGCACTCGGTGACCTTTAAAAAAGCGCACATACACCTTTTAGGGATGTAAACCGGGGTAATCAAACGCGGCCTATAAGATAACGAGTGTTCATGGGCGGCGGACGGCTTATCTTAGATGAAGACAAATCGCATCTCATTTTATTAAAAAATATGAATGTTAAACTATGGTTGACATCGTACTTATAGAAACATTTATATATCTAATTATCATCATCATCATCATCAGCCTATTCAAGTCCACTGCTGCACATAGGCCTCCCCCAAAGACGCCCACTCGTTGCGATCTTGAGCGATCTGGATCCAGCGGTTGCCCGCGACCTTCGTGAGATCGTCTCTCCATCGGGTGGCGGGACGTCCCACTCTGCGTTTTCCGGTACAAGGTCGCAGATGTTCTGCGATCGCCAACCCGCCTGCCAAGCGTGGTGATTAAGGCAAATAACCCCCTATATATCTAATAATGTTTATTAATTAATATATTTTTAGACATTCAAGTTTAAACTTGCTACATAATTTGAAGATCGTTACCCGTAAACGACACACACCATTAGAAATCTTAACGTTTAACAACATTGTCGTATAACGAAAGCAAATAAAACACACCTAAATTGTACTTTACACTTTCACCAGCACGGGACGAGGATGAGAAAGAGAAAGACATACAAACATGCGAGGTGAATGTCATCTCGAACTTGACAGATGCATTTGACAACCGAACACGGCCGATAACTCTTCAGTTTGACGTTCAATTAACGAGTCATGTTAATAAGTTGAAATGTTATTCGGTCAGCGGTTTTTAGTGAGTATCATATACTTCACCCTATTTAGTGCTTGGTTTTAAATATAGCTATTAATAAATTTATTCTGCTAGCCAGTTTGGTAAATTTTAATATTAGAGCAGGTTCTCTTATATGGTTAGAGAACACCGCCGCCCATGAACAACCGCCCCACTGTTCGCAAATTGGTTGTGTCGACGGATATCATTTGATGCAGAATTAAATTTTAAACAATATTATATCAAATTTGTTAGGACTCAATGGTTTCAGTGGCGCACTTACATCTGC
>DWCF01000326.1:0-50629 GCA_018230265.1 Delias oraia
AAAATTATTTCTTTCTTAGCCAATATCATAGAACCTTAATTAAATGTTTAAAATTTGTCAGTGTTTAGTTAAAAAAGACTGAAATATTATCGCTTTTTACGCTATAGCGGACAACGGAGCAGGTGGGTCTCCTATATGGTAAGAGAATACGGCTGCTCGTGAACAACCGTGCCACTGTCTGCGCATTGGTTGTGTTGCCGGCTTTTTACGCCGCTTAGCGGTTCTTTTAAGGGCTTCCAATATCCTCACTCACTCTGCGAATTACAAGTACCGTCTCACGCTGAGCATTCTGCGATCTCGTAGTATCAATTCGGACGAGCCGGCCAAATTAGTGCGTCAGCATATGCTTCAGCATGGCATGTTCATATGCACATACTGTAAGACATGGCAATGCACGACGGTAAAGGGGTGATTTAACGTAAAATCAATGCGAGTCCATTGTATGCAAGCCGCGTCTAAGTCAGCGGGGTTCGCCTTATACTAATAGCATCACCCCCAAAGGGTGTATCCCATACAAACTTTGTATGTTAATATCAACACTCGTGTAGGCACAGAATTCAATGTACTAAAAGTGGTATTACGTATAAGCAGCCCGAATTATTTGTGGAGAGATTTACTCTTTCTTAACCCTGTGATAATTTTAATTTATGGCGTTATTTTACACCTAATGAAAAATCGTTTGTTTAGATCTTAAATCCTTGGTATGTATTATTATATCTATAAGCTTATTGAGTTATTATTTGTGAAAATGCGTGTAATTTCATAAGCAACTTTTTTTTAGAATAACCGACAATGGAGCAGGTATATAGTATATGGTACGAGAACACCGCCGCCCATGGACAACCGCGCTACAGTCCGCGCATTGGTTGATATGCCGTCTATTTTACGCCATTTAAGCGGCACTTTAAGGGCCTCCGATATCCTCACTCACCGAAACACAGTATCTTCAAATAACGTTTCACATTGAGCATTCTGTGAACTACTGCTTTTCGAAAGAAGATATTCTGCAATAGCTGCTTTTTTGCTGCTGTATATAGAATAACAGTTATATTGTTGCTAGATCTTGACAAGTGATTTTATCATATAAATATGAACCAATTTTGCTATAGTTGTCGCTTGAAGCACGACATCAAATGTCCAACTTGCCCAACAGTGAGACAACATTTAAACGTTAAAACAAAGTCAACGTTTGAATTGATTTTAATTATTAACAAATGAAATGTTTTATTAAATATGTTGTTGTATGAAACTTTAGTATGTTACTTAGATAAAAGTGTAGCTATCCGCCGCTCCGAAGTTAGTAAGGAAGGTGCTTGGAAATCCCGTCTCATGTAAATATAGAGTGGAACAAAGTTTGCCGAATGTGAAACTCTAGCAGGCGTCGGCATTCAGTTACACATGTTAAGGGGGCAACTGAGATGTTAGGGGGGCAATGAGATGTTAAGGGGGTACTGAGAAGTAGGGGGACACATGTCTTCCCTCTTACGCTCTTATCATAAGAAACTAGTCAAATCTCCCAGCGCCCACCTAAAGTATGCACATTATACATGAGTCAAGACGTCGACCGATCATCTGTATGTCACTGGCTCTCTGCAAACAACGATATGCCTGTTGAATATATCACTTCAACTTATAACACTTAATTTTTAATCAATGTTCAATTCTGTTCAATAAAAAGAAGCCTATTTAGCTGCTCTACCAACATTAAATGTAATTATTTATTACTTAAGTGAATTCATTAAATAATTTTAGAAATTTGAATGATAGTATACTTTTGAAATATGTTACATATGTATATGTACCTAAACATATTTATAGGAAGTTCTTTTATTACACCTAAAAGCTCATGTTTACAACACATTTTTCTATATTTATCTATGTTAATTTTTCGCCCAATATATCATATATTATCGTAGTATCTACTGTATAAACTGAATGAAAATCTAATTAACTTATTTCAGATGTAGCAGGCGAAATATTATAATGATCTCTTACCATAGAGTAGAACCGCCTGCTCCGTAGTCCGCTATACTATAAAATAAAAAACTGGAAATGAAAATAAAATGATCTTTAATCGTAGCGTTAATATTTAGAGTAAAGTTACCTGCTGTGAAGACTGTTTATCAGTGGAGTAATCCGCAAATATAAATAGTTAAAATCCGCTTTTGACACTGCACTGAATGGCGTTTGTTCAGATGTTGCCTCTAACAATACATTATATAGCACCTGGCTTCACTTGATAAATTTTAACATTTTGCTTCATTTCGGTGATTTATACAACTTAATAAAATCATAGTGCTTTCAATCTGTTATTGGATTAGTAAATACTTCAGTCTTAATATTACAATTAATTATAATTTATGATAGTAATGTAACATTATAAAGAGAATAAAAGATTTTTATTTAGCATAAATGTATTTATTTATAATTATCTTCCTTGTAAAGATTAACAACAATGATTTTTTATTTAAAGATATCAACATGGCGTACTTCTGTGATAAGATTTTGGTATTGAAGGTTTTTATAGTTTAGCGGACAACGGAACAGGTG
The DNA here is from genome assembly GCA_018230265.1 of Delias oraia. Lineage (NCBI taxonomy): Eukaryota > Metazoa > Arthropoda > Insecta > Lepidoptera > Pieridae > Delias > Delias oraia. The sequence continues at coordinate 2,551 of DWCF01000326.1, forward strand.
GATCTCCTATATGGAAAGACAACACCGCCGCTTATGAACAACCGCACCATAGTGTACGCATTGGTTGTGTTACCGGCTTTTTACGCCTCCTAAGCGGCACTTTTAAGGGCCTCCGATTTCCTCACTCACTCTGCGAAACTCAGTACAAATATCGTTTCACGATGAGTATTCTGTGAGCCCGATTTCACTTCGGACGAGCCGACCGAATTAGCGCGTCAGCATATGCTTCAGCATGGCTCTCCCACAGGTAGATTTAAATTTTGTATTTTGTAATGATGTTAATAAAAGAAAATATCTACTGATGTATTTTAAATATAAGATCCTTCTGGATATTCCTATTAATTAACATTAGCCGTTTCTAAAGTAAAAAAATTTGTTTTTAATTTTTTTAATAAAACAGAATTAAAATATATATTATGAGGGGAAATTAAAAGGCCACTAGTGAAGTTATAAGAAAAGTTTTAGGTAAGAGATTCTTATTAAGATTCAACATAAAAATCCCATAAGAAGAATGATTCAAAACACTACAAAAATATGTCACAAATAAGGCATCATTGAGGTTAAAAATGTTATTTTAATATCAACAAAAGATTCAACTTTATTCACAGATTGTTTTATAAAATAGACAATATATTAATACTTTTACTGTTTCGTTTTGTGAGTGAGGATATGAGATCTGTGAAATTATGCCGCTTAAACGACGTAAAAAGCCGGCAACACAACTAAAGCGGTGATTTTGGCGTGGTTGTCCATGGGCGGCGCTGTTTTCTTACCTTATAGGAGACCCACCTGTTCCGTTGTCATTAATAAAGCATTATTCACTATCACATTCATATCACTCCGCGCTTTAGCTGTGTTGCTGGCTCTTTACGCCGCTTAAGCGGTATAATTTCACGAGCCGCCGAAATATTCACTCACTGAAAAAAAAAACAGTAGAAGCATTTACACTAATAATCTGTAAGCCAGTGTGTTATTTCGAACGAGCCGGCCCAATGTGCGTCAGAATCTCCCACGGGTAAACATAAGTCATTATTAAATTAATAACCCAAGTGATTTAAAAATCCATAACTTATAAAGCGCTTCAAGGATAAATTTGAAAAGATGTAAGGCTCAACCACCATATAAACAAGAGACCGTTCGAATTGCAAAACCCAACTAATGTTCACATGGATCCTTTATTCATATTTAATCTTTGCAGCGACAAAAAACAATAATTTCACGGTACATCACTAACAGACTCGGTCCAAAGTAAATAAAGCCATATATTAAATTGTTGTAGATGTATTTACAGTCACCTATGTTTATCTTATAAATCTATTGTGTACACGGTTGAAATTATGGGATTTTTGTATCAATATTGACTAGGTGCGGGTTTGTCGGCCTTTTAACACGTTTCACCGGTCCCCGGTGCCTTCTCCTGCCGATAGATGGCGGATGTAGTCACGAAACAAGAGTGTGAGGAGTATAATTACTAGGAATTTGTTATACCTACACATCTTTGGACTCAGACGCTTTTATATTAACTTTTTTAATATTGTTCAAAGTGAATATATTACTAACAAATCAAACAAAAACGTATCCGTTGATATATTTTCAATGATTTTTCTAATTTTCATTTCAAAATAAGTATTTTGTTTTAAAATTTATTTTAAGAGCTGTTTTAAAAATTTAAAATTGTATTAATTTATTGTTACTTCAGATTTTACGATCCATGGAGGTATTATATTAAAGATAATCGACGGACATGAAAGTTATTCAAATATAACGCCATGGCTATTGCGATTTTTTTTATTGTATAGCCGGCAACGGAGCAGGCGAGTCTCCTCTATACTAAGAATCTCTACTACTCTATACTAACAGCAACAAAATCCGCGTTTAAATTGTGTTGACAGCTTTATAAGCCGTATAATTTCAAGACTCCGATATCCGCACTGTTTATGCTGGTATTCAGTGAGCCCGTGTTATCATTTCGGACGAGCCAGCGCAATTAATGCTTCAACATGACTCTCCATATGTAACTTTAAGTCAAAAATAAGTTAATAGCCCAACATTTTCACCTCACTTCACATATGCAGATAGTAGCTATTCTAGAATAATATCTTGTTTTGCAGATCTAACGTCTAACTAATGTCGAAAAGTATGTGCAATCTACAGTTACACCTCAAAGCTCTCTACTTTGTTTAATAGATTCAGTGCTAATCTCATATCACATCAATGATGTAGTTTTATTTATATAAAAAGCCATGCTTAGAAATATAACAGATAAGCATAATTTTATAAATACAGTTTCTAATAATTAAAATTAAAAATACGTAATAAAGGCCGCGTATAACAATGAATACAATTTGATGTCCCTATTTAAATGAACAGTTAATTATAAGAAAGAGTTCTAACTTCCAAGTATGATTTAGGACTAATGAATATGCATAGCCATTATAATACAATATTTTATTTAATTAAACGAAAAACAAAACTTAATAAGACTTAAGACATACCGATATCTCGGTCTTTGTTACAATGTGTGAAACACTATGTACATGAGCGAATGAGATTTTAATGTAATTATTTCTTCTCATTAGCAAGCCGGTTTTTTCGTTAGATCTCAATGTAGAATTGTCTCGGTGAAAATGTGTGATGTTTGAATGATTAAGAACGTACTCCATACCCACTGTATGCGATATATATCATTCATTCGATACTATCTTAGTCAACGACAGGTGGGTTGCGGGTCTGTGAAATTTGATATTCCATTTCTTTCTATTATCGTCATATAGTGGATTCCAACGCATTTGTTATCGTTTGGCATTTAGGCTCCAATTTTAAATAATTCTTCACATTTTAATGCTATTTATATCTTAGTGTAACAGCTCTTAAGTCGTATAACCCTCTGCTGGGTAGCCATTGATCATATTCCTTACTGGCAAGGTGACCGAACTTCGCTTGCAAACGCGTTGAATGCCAAAGAAATGGACAACACAGGTCATAAATATTATACAATCTTTTTATATATTTAATAAGTCTATTTTAAATCTATAATTTCTTTACAAATATGTTATCTAAAAAGATTTATGCCTTATCGCTCATATACAAATATAAAACTTAAATATTTTTAGTAGAAATGTTCTGTCTCATTCTTGCAACAACAAATGCATGTCTGTGAGAGAGTATAGATTGCTTAGGAGTTCATCTGAAACGTTTAGAGTTGATCTAAATACAGTAAATATATTTGTCTATCAATTGACTTTTCATAGGGCGTATGCGTAAGATACAGTATAGAAATTTTTATTTCGATAACTGGAGATAAATTTAAAGTATTATTTAGATATGTTTGTACTCAATTGTGTTTTTGTTTATATAATTAGCAATTAATAAACATTCTTTGAAAACAAGTGTGTATGTATCCGTTACAGTTTCTGAATTTGAACTTAAGGAATAATTGTTCAAAAACCTCTTCAGAAAATAAAATAATTCATCTCTTCAGTAAACGATAGTTTATTTTTTATATATAATTTAATCCTTTAATATTTATCGTAAGGTGTATTTGGAATATTAAAACGTTAATTAAAAGATTCAGACATATTATATTGCGTAGTAAATTAAGAGCTGATATAGGTACAATAATAAGTAATAATTAAAAGTATGTTATTTAGTTTATTTCTTAATGATATAGCGGACAACGGAGAAAATGGGTCTCCTATATGGTAAGAGAATACCGCCGCCCATGAACAACCGCGGGACTTTCCGCACATTGGATGTGTTGCCGGCTTCTTACGTCTTTTAAGTAAAGGGCCTCCAATATCCTCAATCACTCTGCGAAACACAGTACAAGTACCGTTTCACGCTGAGTATTCTGTGAGTCCGTGGTATCACTTCGGAAGAGCCTGCCCAATTAGTACGTCAGCATTTGCTTCAACATGTCTCTCCTACACGTGCGACAGTATTAAGACACTACCCCGGGCACTGTCAAGTCCTTCCCGAGACCGCATAAATTATAAATTAAATTATAATACTCCGGATCGGGATTCGAACTTGATATCTCTCGCTTCGTTGTACATTTTTAAAACCATTAAGCTACGAGGCTACGAGCGCTACTAAAATAATAGATAATTTAGTACAATATATATATATTAGTTTTGATATATATCTTAGCGCAAGGTATGAAAATACTTAATGAAGTCGGGATATCATTAGTGAATTGTCTGCCTTTCTAATGCCTAACTGCGCGCAGCCCTCTATTATCACGGCAATAATGACCAACTAACGACTACGCGCCACGAAACTTAAAAATAACCTCACCGAACACTGATTTCGAAATTCATTTAATCTCCACTCATACAGAACTCGAACAGATAAAAGCTACCGCAAATAAAAAGGTAGGTCTGCACTGTGCAAGTAAATCTAGGAATTTCAATCAATTAAGTACTATTTATATCCAAGGCTTTATGTATATTAATTTAAACGATGGCAAAATAGCAGGAGGGTCATCTGGGATCGTTCTCGCTCATGAAGCGATCCACCGCCCATGGGCGCCCCTAGCGCTAGCAAAGCTACGACTCTTATTTATAAATACACGTTAAAAAAAATTAATCGTTTACAAATGAATTATTTATGATGAAATTCTTTATTACAGACTGTGTTTTGGAAATAATTATATCATATTTAATTGAAATTATTAGTATTAAAATATAGATGAAACTATAACCTTTTTCGAGACGACATTTAAGAAAATAAAATGTTGAGAAAATATGGTAGACACGCGCTATAAAAACAGAATTATAAATTTCACATTACAAATATTTTAGTATTATTTTTATATATAATCTGATAACAAATATGTAATTTGCACCGTGTAGGGGCAGGCGATCATATTTTCTGGAATTTTAATTTCCCAATATACTCCGATATTTGTAAAGTAAAATATCTGCAGTATTATTTGGCAAACGAAAAATATTAGTTATGGTTAGCGTCCTAAAATTCTTAATTTATGATTTCGCAAATGTAATAGCGGGATTAATAATACATTTAATAATAATAACATTTTATCTTTCTTTGTTAATTATTGTTGAGAAACATACTGTATAAAAATTCAAAATTTTCTAGAAGTAGATATTAGTAAATCGAATGGTTCGCGCAAGTGTATCTTACGCGCAACTGATTCGTGCTGTCACATCTGCTTTTGAATGCACACACTGTTAAGCGGTTTACGGCATTTCTCTGGATTTTATTGTGTTTGAGTAATAATGGGTACTTAAATAATCGAATATTGATATACAATAATAAATTTTAACTTGCAGACGAGCTGTAAAATATAAAAAGCATACAACTATTGTGAAAGTAAATAAATTGAACCTGGTTTTTTAATTTAGAATTAAAATAATTGAAAATCAGCTGATATATATAAAAAAATATCTAACGTACTATAACGTAGAAATAAATAAATTGACCAGTTTTTGGTTTCCAAGTTTCTATCAAAAAGATTAAAAATCGCCTGAATAATACAAAAAGGATGAATAATTGCAATAGTTTCTAGATATGAAATGATTGAAGTTCAACTAAGATATAATATAAAAAGTATCTAACGTACTATATTATAGAAATAAATAAAAATACAGTTTCTGGATTTGATTTCATGAAATAAACCATGACAACCGGTTGAAAACGATAAAAATTTTAAATTTAATTATATTATAAGAATAAATAAGTTTTTGGATTCCAAGTTTTCTTAGTTTATATGAGGTATGGTATCTAGCTCCTATATGGTTTCTCTCACCACATAGGAGAAAATAAAATGTGTTGACGTCTTAAAAAGCTTCAAAACCGTCTGATAAATATAAAAAATTGTAATAATTTGATTAGTTTCTAGATTTGTAATATTTACATGGCATTTTTATCAATTTTTTCGCTTACTATTTAGATAAGCTTATACAACAACCATTGTTTGTATTCGTGTTAAATCTCTACATACGAGGATCAGTGAAGTCACGCTTAGGTCATACCCTATTTAAACACTCTTAGTCAATATTGTGGTATCACTAAAGTTTAGTAATATTTATATGTTGCCGATTGATCTTGTAAGCTACCGTGATGTGAGGTGCTGGGTTCGAAACCTGGTATGTAAACAATTTATTCGGTAGTTGGAAAGGCTTGACAGTGGACGGTCGACTGTATTAATATTTCTATAGTTTTGTGTTACCCATGGGAAAGCCATGTTGAAGGCTCAACTCGTTTGAAGTAACACCACGGGCTAACAGAATACCAGGTCTATAGGTTCTACCTGGTGTATTTTCCAAGCTCTCTAACATTTCTCACTAAGCAAAACGTATTAAAATTACCGTTTTACGCTGAGAATTCTGTAAGTGAGAATTCTCTAGTTCCTAAGGTTAAAATAGCATGATAAAAATTAAACCCATCTCTAATGTTTGACGTGTTCTTTGGTATGTTATGAATAGTTTGTAACTAATATTTAAGACATTCAAAATTGGCTATAAGGATGTCAAATACTTAGACACCGTATGTTGACAAAGACACATATCAATCCAATAAAATCACTATTGGTGGAATTTTTTTACAAGGCTGAAATATCAGAAGGACGAATAAGATACTCAATTTTTATAGATTAATGTTCGAATTAACACACGGAAACTGATTTTAATCCAATATTGGTACATTTTATAACAACTAATTTAACGTGTAATGTTTAGGCAATCTGTTGAAACGTGAAAAAAATAAAACAGGAAATTATTTAAAAGTTTGCAAAACGATCTAACCAGATCACTCGTGGTACTAGTTGGATGCATGACATACGTGATACGAGTATGCCTACGATATGTTTGTAAATCACTCCGCTTTTGTATCGGCTAGCCTAGCAAACAAAGTCTACGGGGGCATAGTGCGTAACAATATACATAGAAAGCCTCGTTATGTTTGCGTTCGTGTGATTTATTGGCTTCGTCGGATTTAGAGACACGCATGGGACAAGACGCTACAGGTCACATTCAGTTGCTGTGACGGAAACGCTGTATTGGTCTTTGGAAGGGAAAAATTAATTTAAATCGACTTATTGTCGACTTATTATTGTAAACACTAAATGACTAACACACGCTCATATGGTAACACACTAATTGGGTTAGCTCGTCTGAAGTGATACCACGGGCTCACAGTATTTCAACGTATAATGGTAGTTGTAACGGTGTTTTTACTGTTACGCTGAGTAATTGAGGATATCGTAGGCCCTTAAAAGTTCCGATTGAGCGGCGTAAAAAATAGCCAGAAACAACCAATGCGCGGTTGTCCATTAGGTGACGGTGTTCTCTTAACACAGGAGACAGCAGGTGGTGCTCTGTTGTACGATATACCATAAATAAAAAAATAAAAGTGGGCGTTTATTTTAAACTTTCAACTGTTTCAAACAATTCTTAGCGGTGTAGTATTACGATGCTATTAAGTACATCCCTCTACTATATTGGATTGGAGTTTCGTCAAACCCTCGAAGCCTCCATTATAATTACAGAGCCGGTTATACATTTTTATACTATTTCGTATCTTTCGTATATGGAGTATCTGTCTTTCGAGTTTCGTGGGTTTGAACCGCTATGTTGCGTATCGGGCACGGGGTAGGACAGCGTCTACCAGGTCTACTACTTTTAGTGTTGTCCAAATGAAAGACAGCATAGTCTTGATCTTGCGCCAATACACTTGGTATTGGTCTTGGACTAGCAGCAAGAGTATTGATATTAGAGTATATTAAAGTTTACTTCAGATCTTAGAAAAACCTATCAGAATAAGAACATTCTGAGGTTGAATCAGCATAGCCATAGTAAAGACCTACTAGATTTATAAAATATATCTAAAGATTTAATGAGACATTCCAAAAATTACTGTCAAAAAAAAATAGCTGCAAGACGCGCGAGTCTTGCAGGCTTGCTTAGTCTTGTTCTTGCTCAAGACTTACACGTTCAGTCTTGCTCTTACTAAAATTAGGCGGTCTTGGTGTTGATCTTGTATTTGCCCAACACTAACTACTTTCAAATATAAATAATATTTTTCAAAATCAGTAAATAATTCTTATATGCTATGAAAACAACCATCTTCCCACTGCCGTTGCTTTGATAACACCGCTACCCATACCCAGCCTGGCCACAGTCCGCGCATTGGGTTGTATTGCCGCATTTTTACGCCACTCGTGCGGCATTTTTAAGGGCCTCCGATATCCTCACTCACTCTTCGAAACACACTACAAGTATTGTTTCACGCTGAGTATTCTGTGAGACCGTGGTATCACTTCGGATGTTTATGTTTTAATTATCTGCAGCTGAATTTCATCATCGAACAAAGTTTTTTTTTACAAAAGTTTCATCCGTATCACCTGCATGTTTGATAAAGTATTTTGGGGAACGCACAACCATTTTGTGGAATCATCTGCGTGGAGCGGTATTTCCAAAGTAATAAAACTTGTTGACCTTCAAAAAGAGAGCTTACCTATCCCTTAACGACAGGCAATTCATCCGCAGCCATGAGCTAGTGGTGTTCATGGCAGAAGCACCCCTCATCTAAGGCTTGTAGGTTGGCTCTTCTGCTTCTGTTCATTAAAAAAAAAAGATTAAGTGATATTCAACGAACGTTTTTTGCTAGTTTTGACTAACGTGTTACGAAACAGGATAATACATCGAAACTACAATCATTATGCCCGAGATTTTAAAGGATTTTGTTCTAAGCACCACCACTCTTTGTAATCAGATGTCGGCAGAGGTATTCATCAATAAGGCATGAGGACCTTCAGAAAATGGCCTGCCCAGAAGACGGGCAACGCAACCCTGTTGGTGCTTGCTATAATTTGAGGTCAGTGTCATGCCTCCTATTTCTTTGCCTTTCAATTTTTATTACAAATATATATTAAGTACATAAGCCTAAACCAGTTAAAGTAATAAAATATCTTTATTAATTAAATAATAATTTACAGTTGCAATATATAGAAGAGTTTTGTATTTATGCACAACAAAGTTGCAATACCAGAAGAAAGCACAAATGATTGTTTCATTCTCTTAATTGGCAATATTGACCGAACACGCCTTTTTAGGGATACATCATAAAGCAGTAATCAATTCCAATGTATACAATATTTCCGTGTGGATAAAAAAGGCATCATATTATAATAAATGCAAAAGTTTGTAAGTACAAAATAACTACTGAATTGTTTAATAAAACTTAACAATAAAATAGCTTCTACATCAGAATAATGCAAACAGTATGATTTTTAACGATAATGTAAATAAGGTAAATATAAAGTCACGAAATTCAGATGCGGTAGGTGGCGTACCGGGCATGGCGACGTCTGTCGAAACCAATAGTTTTATTATATACATATTTCTAAACATCATCATCATTTCAGCCGTAAGACGTCAACTGCTGGACATAGGCCTCTCCCTTGAACTTCCATGAATACCTGTCGGAGGCGACCTGCATCCAGCGTCTTCCAGTAACCTTTATAAGGTCGTATATTTCTATTCTATTCATGGAAGTCCAAGGGGGAAGCATATGTCCAGCAGAGGACGTCTAACAACTGAAATGATTATGATGATGATATTTCTAATAGAGAGAGATAATTTTTTGAATGAAGGAAAATCACCGGAAAGCCTAAACATCTAGTAATAATGTAAAATAATATGTATTTTGTATATAATATGAAATATATAATGAATCTCTACCAGTTACTAGTCTGTAAGAAGGTATCTATAAGTAAAAGAAAGATAGAACTTTGTATATCAATTTATATAATGTAAGTGTTAGTTGTAATTAAAACGGTACTTCTACTGTGTTTCGCTGAGTCAGTGAGGATGTCGGAGCAAGTCGAAGTGGGCAAGACTATCAATGCGCGGACATGGCGCGGCTGTCCATGGGCAGTGTTGTTCTATTACTATATAGTAGACCCACCTGCTCCATTATCCGTTAAAAAATAATAAAAACATATCACCCGTGGAAGAGCCATGCTGATGCATATGCTGACGCACTAATTGGATCGTCTCGTCCAAACTGATTCGTCCAAACGTCATACTTTAGCTGTGTTTCGTAGAGCGAGTGGGGATATCGGAGGCTCTTAAAAATGTGTCGCTTAAGTATGCTTAAGTGCGGTGTAAAAAGCCGGCACCACAACCTGCTCCCTTTTGTTGCCGGCTTTTTACTCAGTAAAACACAGTAGAAGTACTGTTTCACGCTGGTATTCAATGCACTCTAGGTTTCACTTCGGATGAGTTGGCCAAATTAGTGGCTCTCCCACGGATGCGACAGTATTAAGACACTCATCCGGCCACTGTCAAACCCTTCCAAAGGCCGAATAAATTATAAATTTGTTCGAGACGAGAGTAGAGAACACCACCGGCCATGAAATATCCCCCACACTACGCGCATTGGTAATGTTAGCGACTTTTTACGAATTAAGTGGCATTTTTAAGAGCCTCCGAAATCAAAGAGGCGCAAAACACTGCGGCAAGTTGAAATAAATTACACGACTCATCCGGACAAAATAAACAGTAATAGGCTCATTAAGAGATGCAACACCTTGGCGCTGCGGCCGGAGGCTTTCGGGATAATTAAGGGCCCCACCACTGGACAATGAAGAGGAGGGCACAATGTGTCATCTGCTTTCAACATAATTAAAATCACTTTAAATAATGCCACTAAGCGCCCAGCCCTGCGAAGGTTTTATTTTACAAAGTGCTATTAGCATTAAATTTAGTTTTGTGGATGATTATGTCCCGTTCAGGCGGCGTGGAATATTAACCAGGAGCGCTTTTTGTGAATTATCGTTCGGCACCTACAACCCACCGCCCTTTTATAACACGCTTGCTCCAATTTTTCACTACTTAGGGTGTCGGGTGGTTGGGTGGAATAGGAAATCAAAAGAAATTTAATGACGCGAGGAGAGTGGCCGCGTTTAAAGAGCCGCAACTTGGGATTACAGCGTTCAGTTATATTTGCCCCACGTTAGCTTATTGTCTTGAATACAATTAGGATTTACATCGCATCGCTACGGTTTTAATGAGCTTCACGTCATCATTGTTTTCTTCATACAAACGATTCCAAAAGAGTTTGACCGCGATTGTTATTAGGATTTAGGACACTGTTCACCATCATTCGGTCCGCGGACTTCCGGTACTCTGCGAGTGTATGGCTAAGGTGTGTATGGGGGTCCACTGTGCTATAACTGGACCATACATAAACATTAATAATAACTAAAATAAATATCTGATCTATTTTTTTGCTGTTTATTTTGGGGTCCGTTAAAACATGGTTGACATAGGCATCACTGATTTAGAGCATTCTAGTAATTTGTAACAGGTGCCATTTAAGAAATAATACTTGGTAAAGACGTGTCTTAACCGTGGGAGCGCCATGCTGAAATATGCTAACGCACTTATTAAGTCGGCTCGTCTGGATAGATACCACGGGCTCATAGAATGCTCAGCGTGAAACGGTACTTGTACTGTGAGTGAGTGTGAATATTGAAGGCGCTTGAAATTTTATAAATTTAATTTAGTTACCTTAATTGTATGGACAAAATATGCTTAACCATACTGGAATGTTTCCTATAAGGAATATTTATAATATAAAAGAAAATACTATAGAAACGATAGTTTAATTTTTTATAGTACCTACTTTGGTTGTGTTGCCGTCCTTTTTTTAAAGTTCCCAAGTCGTATAGGTTTGGAAATACCTCTGCTGTAGCTGATTCCACGAGTGTGGTGCTCGATACAAAAATTAAAAGACGATCAGTTGTGGAACGACAGACATCCGTGTAATACGGATAAAACTTTGCATTCTGCCCCGATATTCGATGATGAAATTTATTCCTTTAAATAATAGTTAATTTTATTTATATATGTTAAATTATAAAAGTAATTAAAATTACAGCCAACAGGAGTGCTGCCTACACAAATTACATAAATACCGACAAGGAGACATAAAGCTCTTTGAGAACATGCTTTATCTAAATTATCGGTGGCGAGGATCTGTAAAGAAAAACAATCGCAGCGCGGTTGGATTCCTTTAATTTATCTGTCGTTGCTTCAAGTCCGTGTTAAAATTCGTTGGTTCATTTTTTTTTCAATTATCGCAACTCATCTCATACGTTGCAACATTCCGGCTACTGCCCCCAACACGACAGAGGCAACGGAGTTCAGAACATTTTTATACCCGCCTTTTTTATTGACTTATTTAACACTTAACTTCAATGTTAATTTAGTGTTGGAGGTTACATTATATATAGGCTGTTATGTTCCTTGTCGATACTTTGCGTGCCTACTTTTACTTTTGAAGACTACTTTTTGATTAAAATTTGTTTAATTAGAAAATGTCTTAACATTAGGTATATCTTTTGATTTCTGTGCAATATATATATATATATATATATATATATTGCACAGAAATAATATATATATCTTTTTTTATGGAAACGGTGGCAAACGAGTAAAAGTCTCAACTAGGAAAAGCGGTCCTCCGTCGTTGGACATACTTTCAGAGACGCGGATGTGTTGCAGACCTTTACGCGATAGGTACGCTCTTTTTTTAAAGGCATTTACTTTGAATGCCTAACACGAACCCCGAGCCTTTCGTTTCAAGAGGACACAGGGTCGGTGGACGTCGATTCTTCTTAATCTATAGGTTCCCCTTAAAATAGGAAATGTATCTTGGTAAGGTACCCCATGAAATGCATTACCTTACTAAAAAGCACAGCGGTATATGTCAACAAGAATGATATATTTTTATACAATATACGTACCTACATCACATGTTTAATAGTCACGAAATTGACTCAATAAGAGTTTTAAGTAAATTTGGCACAGATAATTCATAAGTTTCATATATAAAATTATATTAGTTTTTTTAGTATAGCGGACAACGGATCAGGTGGATTTCCTAAATGATAAGAGAACCGCCGCCCATAACAACCACACCATAGTCCGTGAATTGGTTGTGTTGTGTTGGCGGATTTTTTACGCCACTTAAGCGGCATTTTTAAAAGCCTCCGATACCCTCACTTACTCAGCGAAACACAGAAGAGGCACCGTTTCAACTACTCGATACGAGTATAATTTCACGCTGAATATATCTTATACTTTAATTAAAATAGTTTTTCATTTAAAGATAATACTGACAAAGAACTATATTTCATATAGGATAGCTACTTAAGAACGCTTTATAAGATTGTAGGCTCTATACAAATACGTCCAGATCTGAAAGGAAAAGCTAAAAAATTTAAACGTACAATCATTTACATAGGTCAATAAATACCAAATATCATTGAGTAAAAATATTTTACTCTTTAATAATAATTTAATGATGAGTTCATTTTATGCCGTACCTATATGTTATAAACATTATACAAATTTGCATGCACTAGGCATAATATATATGTAAAAGATATTTATTTTTTATAGTATAGAGGACAACGGAGCAGGTGAGTCTCCTATATATGGTAGAGTACACCACCGCCCTTGGACAACTTCGCTATAGTCCGCGCATTGGTTGTGTTACCGACTTTTTACGCCACTCAAGCGGCATTTTTAAGGGCCTTCGATATCCTCACTTATTCAGCGAAACAGTACAAGAACCATCTACATTGTGTATTCTGTGAGCGCGTGGTATCTCTTCGGACGAGCCCACTCAATCAGTGCCTCCACATATGTTTCAGCATGGCTCTCTCATGGGTGTACATACTAATATACTTATTTTATAGATAACCGGAAGCACCCGGACAGGAGACTCATATGGTTTAATTGTCCCTGGTCAATCATAACTCCAGAAGGGCCACGAATGGGTTATCAGTGTTTAATAGAATGGTATCTGTATTAAAAAACCATAATTATAATGAGTCATAGGTATATAAAGATAGATTTTATTTAAGATTTTTGGTACAGAATTTATTCAGTTAAGTAGTTTAATAAAACTCAATAGTTTATCGTTTGGTAAAACACACAAACATATTATTTAGTAATCATGTATTATTAAAAATAAATGATCTATATTAATTAAACGAATTATTTTGAAAAACTGTACTTACACCCTCAATAGGCAACTGTAAGCTGAAAAGGTAAACACCAGAAACTTTAATTATTATATTTTGCATAATAAAATGTTTATTAAATTAAAATATTAACACAAAACCATTAGCGTCAATATTCTTTCCGGTAATTAAATTAAACGATGTCAAACTGGACGAGAAATAAATTTGATATTTATTATAAAAGAGGTCGTAGTTTTTTAAAAATACCTAAATTTTGCAATTTCATTAATGCTTATTAGTTAGTCGAAGTGGCAATGGGCTGGCCACATCGCTCGACGAACCGGTAGTCGATGGGGAAGAAAGGTTCTCGAGTGGCGACCACGTACCGGAAAGCACAAAGTGGGACGTCCCGCCACGCGATAGAAAGACGATCTCGAGAAGGTCGCGGCAACCGCTGGACCCAGACCACTCAAGATCGTAATAGGTGTCTTTGGGGGAGGCCTATATCCAGCAGTGGGCTTGATAGGCTGATGATGATGAAGTAATGCTTAATTGTATAATATTCCCTTTGGTTAGCGGTAATGCTAATATCTCGTGGAATTAAAGACCAGGTTCACATCCAGGTAAATCAAAACATGATGTTGATCTTCTACCATGATAGACCAAAACCCCGGTAGGCACCGGAATGTTAATTACTCCCATTCTAAATATCTGAGTAGCATAAAACAAACATATAATGACGGCCAATATATATTATTAAAAATAAATGACTGTTTTATAAATATTTTTTTTTACAAATTAAATTAAAATATCTATTCGGACTCGTACAAATGATGTCACCACTCTATCACCATTCATCAACGCTCATCGCCATAGTTTTTTTTAAAGTATAGTAGACAACGGAGCAGGTGTGTCTCCTACATAGTAAGAGAACACCCCCGCACATTGATAACCGCGCCAAACTTCACGCATTGGTTGTGTTGCCGGTTTTTTACGCCTTAAACTTACGTCTTTTTACGCCAGCTTAAATTTCAAGGACCTTCTATATCCACTCTACATCTATATTCACTCAGCGAAACAGTACCAACATGTAAAACTTTACGCTGAGCATTCTCGGAGAACGTTGTATCACTTCGGACGAGTAGGCCCAATTTGTGTGTCATATTGATCAGCATGGCTCTCCCACTGGAGCGACACTATTAAGAAACTAGCTCGGCCATTGTCAAGCCCTTCTAAAGATTGAATAAATTATATTTTTGTTGTTCTGCCTTAAATTCGAACCCGATATTATATTCGAACCTCTCGTTTCGTGGCGAACAAAAGCACTTATCATGATAGATCTCTTAAGCAAATATCAAAAATTGGTCACAAAATCCATTCCACTGCGATCCTGGGCCATATGCCATTTACCGATTGCTGATAAACACCGATAGCGGTACAATAATCAATTTGCAATGAAATAATGCATTACAAAATTTGATTGGATGCGTTATCCAGCACTAAATGTAATTAAACAATGCCCTCGCCCTCTTCAATTACAACCGACTAACAACATTTAACACATTCAGATAATCGTACTAATCTCTATAATCTCGCATGGGACGCAACTTAATTTCATTCGACGATAATTCTGTCATGCGAAGCTATCGAGTCACGTGCGTTCTTCGTGAATAAAAGAATTGTTATGATACGTTATTAATAAAACAATGGGATGGATTAAATATAATAAAAACGATATCTAACTTACAAGGTATAATAATATAGTAAATATTCCAACCAAATACGAGCTCGGGACCTCCAAAAACAGCGTATCTATCTCTAAAAGGTCGGTAACACACCCGTAGGTCAGTTAAGCAGTTGGGGTGTCCAAGGGTGAAGGCCCGAATAACTAAGTGAGCCTTCTGCTTTGCCACCCTTTCCATAAAAAAAATATCTTTGGTATGACTTAAAAGTTCAATAATACTTACGTTACTGGCTTTTGAAGGATAGGGATGCTCTCTTTTTGAAGATCCTCAAGTCGCATTGGTAGGAATTACCTCTCCAGAAAGCTGATAGAACAGAGAGATGGTGCGCAGTAAAAAATACCTTTAAACCTCTCAGTTGTGGAACGACAAACATCGAGCTGATACGGATAAAACTATGTTTCACTGAGTGACACTACATTCTCCTTTGGACGTCATACAATAAAAAAGGCAGAGTTGAATGTTATTATTTTTTTTTTATTCTATAGCGGACAAAGGAGTCTTTTATATAGTAAGAAAATACCACCACCCATGAACAACCGCGCCACAGTTCGCGCATTGGTTGTGTTGCTTTTTACGCCGCTTAAGGGACACTTTTCAGGGCCTCTATTATCCACTGACGAAACACAGTATCAGTACCGTTTCACGCTGAGCATTCTGTGAGCCTGTGGTATCATTTCGGACGAGCCGGTCCAATTATAGCGTCAGCGTATTCTTCAGCATGGCTCTCCCACGGGTTATATTTGCGTAGAGCCAATGAATTGATTGTGCCCGATGCACGTTAATTCCCAATAGGCGTGGGTGTCGCACAGCTTTTACTGGGCATTTATCATGTTCCTATTATTAATGCTTCACTTAAAATTTTCAAGTAATGCGCCGCACGGTACATGTTTAAAGTTATCACAATACAATACGGTGACTTATCGCCATTTCATTTGGAGGCCGTATAAAATAATCTAACTAACAGATCGATGTCGGATACAGGTTCCGCGTGATAAATATCATTTTGTCCGTAACAGACAAATAGTGGGTGATGGACTGGGTCTCAAGTATTTTTAGGTGGGTGCCTTGTATTGTCAGTCGAGTGACATTTACAAATTACGAATGCCAGGCCTGAGACAATAACGGTTACCGTTTAAGATATCTCCGACTTTTCGTCTAGGAGATAAGCTGTTGTACTACTAAAATGTCATTATGCTCTTACGTTGGATAGATAATATTTCATTGGGCGCGGTCCGGTTGCTATTGAGCCGGTCGGCAGGCGCAGTTGCCGCAACGACTTGTTCCCCTATCTACAATACTTTGTTTCAGGTTGATAGGTCAACTTCAGTGTGTCTCACGGAGTCTAATCGATTTGTTCGATGGTTTGTCGTGAGGTATTATATTTAAAGTTTGTAATCTAGAGTTGAGGCTGCCGCCTTTTTTTGCTTTTGTGCTTCTTTTCACAATCTTTGATTAAAGTACTGACTGCGGAGCTTGAGGGAGCTCAATTATAAAACTTATTATATGTTTATACAAAAAATCCATTCCATTGTTTCCTAATAGATAAATTTAAATCATTAACAGATATAAGAACCGGTGTATTGAACGTAGTATCGACGTTAGGTATTACTGTAGTATACGTAACACTTATAGCCTCCCGCGAGAAAAATCAAAAACAGACATTAAGGTGCTATAAAAACTGCCTTCGCCGGAAGTAATGGCGTGGACCTGGCGATCTTTGCACCAAGTTCACTTTATATATCCTCAATATTCTGAGGAGCTGTTTCAACATCGAACGTAGAGGCAGAATACTAAGTTTCATCTGTGCATCACCACTCTATGTAGAATCAGTTTTCCGCAGAAATATTTCCAAACCATTACAACTAGGGGACTTACAAAGAGAACACACAAGGATGTCAATTATTGTATTCTGTTATTGGATGAAATCCTTCATTCGGACTTGCATTGGGAATCTAATTTGTAGAGTATTAAAATTGTCTAAAATAACTAGGTACATTTATAAAATCTAAGACTAAATAAGTTTAACATACTCATATATTATTTTTGATTCGTATACGCAGAGAAACTCCGAACATAGCCCTCTCCATAGCTTGCTGAAAATTAATACAAATTATAAATTTATTTTTCACTTTATTACTTCGATAATTACATTATTCGACGCGATTTATTCACTTCAAAAATGTTGTGACATACTAAATGTAAGAATGTTTATTTTTGTCTATGTGCGTAAAAATTATGAAAACGAATTGGAAGCGGATGCGTACTCGCCCTTACATATTAAAACAATCAAATAATACATCAATTTATTATGAATCCATCATGTTAAATAAAACTAAATTTAAACACAACGTGACTAAAATACAATTAAATGATTTGCATTCATAAAAAAGTGTAACAAGTCTGAATATTATAAAATGCAATTGTTGTTTTCTGTTTAATTATTTAAAAACATGGCTTGCCGTATGTTTCTTAAGGCATTTTAAGCATAAATTATGTAGAGTTTTTAACGGAAGTAAGGAATTATATCGCATTGCTTCGGTTGTGTGAAATAGCAAAGCGTTACGAAGATTTGGAGTGAGAAATCTTTTGACGCCTTGTGCGTTGTATGGAGCGGCTAAGGCTTTTACGCCAAAACCAACTATGCTATAACAAACAGATATATTACTAAGAGTCATAATTGTAGTTATTGTATTATTTGGCGTACTTACGCGTAACTTTTTTTTATTTTATTTAGATATTCATTTCACATATATTCTACTCCGATATATATCATAATTTTTATAAAGTAAACTTATCGAATTATTTTTCTTTATTAACGAATAATTTAATTATTTTAAGTTTTGTTTCTTCATTCAAAATAAATTACTATTATTATAAAAAGTACTTCTACTGTGTTTTGCTGAGTGAGTGACAATATCGGGGGCTCTTAAAAATAATCCTTGAACCGGTGTAAAAAGACGGCTATAACCAATGCGTGGAATATTGCGCGGTTGTCCATGGGCGGTAGTGTTCTTGCCATATGGGACATACACCTGCTCCACTGTCCGCTATACCATAAATTTGATTTTTCTTTATTTATATTATTTTTTTATGCTATAGCAAGCAACGGAGCAGATGGATCTCCTATATGGTAAGAGATCACCTCTACCCATGAACAACCGCGCGTCAGTCCGCGCATTGGTTATGTTGCCAGCTTCTAACGCCGCTTAAGCGGCAATATTATTTAAGGGACTCCGCTATCCTCACTCACTATGCGAAACATAAGTACCGTTTCACGCTGAGTATTCTGTGAGCCCGTGGTATTACTTCGGACGAGGCGGCCCAGCTAGTGCGTTATGTTCCTGCATGGCTCTCCCAAGGGTGCAAATATATAAGAATTTATTTTCTTTTTCGTTTCCTCTTGAATAAAATAATAGCCACGCTCAGTGGTGAATTCAATCTTTGCTACTTACGCACTTAATTAACTAACACACTTAGTTCTTAATTAAAGGGCCACCTGTCGAGAATTGTTGGATTAACGTTGGTAATCTGCTTTAGCAATGTTTCTTGTGTTTCCCGTAAATATCCTGATATTAGGTAAGTAAAACTCTAATGTTAAATGTATTTAAACTTATATGTTTACAACTAGATTCTCTTATCAAATTAAAGATCAAAGAATCTGAGATATATTTTAAAGGTTTTTTATATTAGTAGAATTTGTTCGAATTATTGTATCAACAATACATATATAGTTTTTTTATGGTATAGCAAACAATGGAGTAGACGAGTCTTTTATATGGTAAGATATCACCGCCACCCATGAGCTGCGCCACAATCCGCGCTTTACTTGTGTTACCGGCTTTTTGCGCTGCTTGAATGGTATACGTACCTCCGATATTCTTATTCATTCAGTGAAACAGTACTAGTTCTTGTGCGATATTTATTGTGAATTATTATTAATATATTAATAATTATTGATAACGCTAGATACATAATATATATACAAACTTTATATATAATATTATACAGAATATAAATATAAATTGTTCGAAATCTTGTATCAATGGCAAATACATTTTATCAATGTGCATGCGCAATATATTATTCCTGATGGTACATCTATCTATTCTTTAGTGTATCGAGGTCGGCATCTCCCAATAAAAGACTTTCCATAATATAAATAATATAGACGAAGAAAGGCTTGTTGTATCGCTACGATGTAGTTAACATATTAATGGTAATTCAAACATTAGTACGGATTCATTATTCTGAAGTTTGAAGCGAAGAGAAGCCTTAGAGTTAATTTAAAGCTATGTTTTGATCGCATTTATTAAGTTAGTATGAAACTATTGATATCTTTCCGGTAAAAGATTAATGTGATTTGCTTAAACGCGTTAATATTAAACGTTGGTTTTCTATTTCAATTGTCGAGTGTCGTAACTAAGTAGACTTATAAGCCTATAGATAATATATATATACCCGTGGGAAAGACATGCTTTTCCCGTGGGAGAGTCATGTTGAAGTATATGTTGACGCACTAAATGGGCTGGCTCGTCGAAGTAATACCACGGGTTCACAGAATACTCAACGTTAAACGATACTTGTACTGTATTTCACAGAGTGAGTGAGGATATCGGAGACCCCTTAAGTGCATTTTTCAGAATGCACTCAAGTGGCGTAAAAAATCTGCAACACAACCAATGCGCGGAGTTTGGCGCGGTTATCCATGGGCGGCCGTATTCTCTTACCACATAGGAGACCCACTTGCTCCGTTCTCCGCTATACTATAAAAATAAATAAAAGAATTTTAAAAACATATCAAAATCGTTTGAACCGATTTGACTGAAAATTTGTGGGGAAAAGTAGTTTGGAACTGGAAGGCTTAATTTTATTCGAATGCGATAATTAAGAGTAGTGTTTTTAGTTTATCAAATTTTCGGGTATATTGGGAACATGGATTGCTAAGGGTTTATAATAGGATAAGGTAGGTTACGAATTGGGCAGAACGACGTCTGCTGGGTTCACTAATTTATAATATATTCGGTTTTAGAAAGGGTTTTATTAGCACCGTCACAACCGTGGAGAGCCATGCTTAAGCATATGCTGATGCACTAATTGGGCCGGCTCATCTGAATTGGTGTCACGAGCTGACAGAGTACTAACGTGAAACAGTACTTGTATCGTGTATTGCTGAGTGAGTGAGGATATCGGATACCCTTGAAATTTAATCGTTATAGCGGCGTAAAGAGCCGGCGAGGCCACCAAAGCTCGGATTGTAGCCCCGATAGCTGCGATTATGTCTTACCATAAAAGAGATACAACTGCTCCGTTTCTCACTATTCCATAAAAAATAAGTAGATACCTTTAAGTCATTTATAACTCCATGGTATATTTGTCTGTAATAAAAAAATTGATAGAAAATGATTATTGTCTATCAAATTAATCATATTACAAAGCAAGCGATTGCAGGTTAAGTTTCAATAAAGTCTAAGCGAGAGTCACGCTCTAGCTTAGGTGGTTTGACAGAGTATGTTTGTATTTTTTTTTTGTATATCGGACAAAAAAGCGGGTCTCCTCTATGGTAAGAGATTCCCGTTTCCCATGGAGAAAGCGTCCTAATCCATACTTTTGGTTGTGTTTCCGGCTTATTGCGCCGCTTAAACCGCATTATTCTACGGGCCTCCAATAACCTTACTTACTCAGCGAGACACAGTACTAGTATTGTTCCACGCTGGTGTTCCGTGAGCCCGTGCTATCAATTCGGGATATAGTCCGAATCAGAGAGTCCATAAGTAAATCGGATTATATTAAAATTCACTTCTTATCTATGGACTAGGACGTTGACCGCGTTATTTAAAACAAAGCCATTTAATTAAAACGTCTACCTTAATAGTTAAAGAAACTAAAAGTACAGCAATCTGTTAATCGCGGAGAACCTATACTGTATTTTATAATAAAATAATATTATTATTATCATAATTTCAGCCGTAGGACGAAATATTATTATACATTGAATAAAATCTTAGGTATACCTTTACGTATCTCTCAAATCCAGCGGACATGTAGTCCTTCATTTCAAGATCTTTTTAAATAACAGTGAATTTATCTATTGTAATTATGATTGTAAAGTAATTTATGTATTGTTTTAAAACATTGTTGTGGCGTGGTTGTGTTTGGGCAGCGGTGTCTCTTACCATATGGTCTCTCTTACCACCTGCTCCGTTGTTAGCTATATTATAAAAAAATAATAAAAATCTAATGTATATAACCATTGAACAGAAATACCTATTGTAAATGAATCGGGAGCTTTTATATCCGCCTCTGTTTATAATATTTAAAGTGTCGAAGAAAAGCATCAATTAGCTGTGAATACGTGTAGCCACGTAATTTTGAATGGGATTAGGGGCAAGTTAATCTGACAGAGTGGTATATGATAGCATCTCATCTCAACAGTGATATATTATGTTTGTTGGCGAGTACAGCCCACGGACAATCCGTGGCGAGCGTAAAAACTAATCACAGCACTTTTTACTGGTAGGGAAGCCCGGTGTGATTTGTCCAAAGCAATGCATCATTTGAGGACGGGGAATAATTAGTGTCAGCGGTTGCATCCCGTCGCACTAACAATAAAACGCCGTTCAAACAAATCATTAATAATACTGAACGCTGGTTTTTCTGACGCGTCCTCTGTTGTTAATAAATAGTCGAGTGGATTCTTACTTAGCTACTTAGACATATTTTACGTCGGCCATTCGGTGCGGTTCCGCTATTCGCGTTAGACCACATTAGTGATACGCGTCGAGGTCAACGCATACACTTTTTCTGAATTGTTCGTACAAGAAAATTAAGATTTATAATATCAGTATTATACCTTAGTACCATCACATACCCTCAGGGGTATGTGACGTTACTAAGACATAGATGCATAGTGAAAAACCTATACATTTTTTATAGTATAGCGGATAACGGAGCAGATGGGTCTCCTGTATGGTAAGAGAATACCGCTGCCGATGGATAACTGCGCCACAATCCGCGTATTGGTTGTGTTGTCGGCTTTTAAGCCACTTTAGCGGCATTTTTAAGGTCATCCAGTATCCTCACTCACTCTGCGAAACACAGTACAGGTACCGTTTCACGCTGAGTATTCTGTGAGACCGCGGTATCACTTCGGTCGAGCCAGCACAATTAATGCGTCAGCATATGCTTCAGCATGGCTCTCTCACGGGTGAAAATACCTATGCGCATTGTTATCTAGTATGTCGGCACTGGGAATATTTTATGCAAAGGCGTAAGGTAAATCGGATGAGCCATTAACTTTTTAAATTATGAGGTACTTACAAATAGTAGCTATTACGACCAGTCGTCAAGACGATTAATTACTGAATTAAACTTTTTAAATATTAAGCTTGCTACATTTTAACAAAAATTATTAGCAATTGAGTATTGTTTTATAAAAAGTATTTAATAATTTTCGTTATAAGATATCGTCTGAAAGTCAAATAACAATTCAGTTATTTGTATATAAAACACACAAAATAAATTATTTCTTTATAAGCGTTTATTTCATAGATATCAACTCAATGAAGTTATAAGTAAAAACAATTAAAAAAATGAAATAATTCTGGATTTTAGTGAGTTATTTTTTATTAACGCTATATAGTTCGAGTAAAACTCAATAAAATATATTGATCTTGTAAAAGTATAAAGATTTTTGCACTAATAAAATTTATTTTTAAATAAACATTTTAACATGTCAATAAAACCCTTTTAACCGTTTAAACCCTTGAATTGCGGCTCTGTTGTCCATGGGCGGGGCTGATCTTTCCCAATAGCAATCAATTTATCCTTAATTAATATCCAAAAAGGAGTAAAAAGTTAGTGTTAATCTCGAGTCCCTGTATCATGGTCGCGTTAAGATGAAACATGTTATATGAGCATCGTAACTAAATATGCGGCAGGATACGCTCATTATCGTACCTTTCTTTTGTTAATGATTTTCGATACGCTGCGCGTGCGATGAAACAGGCAACATCCAAGTTCCAACACATTTCAACGATAATTTTCGATACGGACTTTATAAAGCAAAAAATAGTAACAAATGAATCTTAACATTAAAATTCGTTATTACAATAACTTAAAAGGAGATGGTATGATTGAGTAAGAGATAAAGCAAGAAAAGCTTTATATTTGTATGTATTATAAATGTTAAATAGACACAGAATACTTCTTTAATAATGACGATTTTATAATAGGTAAAGATAAAGATAAGTATTAAGATTTTAAGTATAAAGATCGTTTTGTTCGGATAAAAGTAGTCTCCTAAGTAGTATGTTCTATGATAACTCTCTAATAATTTTCAGTCAAATCTGTTCAGCCATTCTTGAGTTATTAATTGTCTAATTAACACAACTTTGTTTTATATAGATTAGAATGATACTGCCGCTACTGAGTTCCTATTTAATTACGAAATAATGTGAACACAGTATTAAAAAAATCCAGTGGAGTTTTTGACATCTCTGCTTAGATTTGCCTGATCAGCCTGTAAATTCAACTCTTATGGCTTTCATAAATGTGGTACTATATGAAATAATCTTTAACTTTGATAATAATAAATGTTTGTTTCACCCGTGGCAGAGCCATGCTGAAGTATATGCTGACGCATTAATTAGGCCAGCTCGTCCGAAGTGAAACCACGGGTTACTAGAATACTCAGCGTGGAACGGTACTTGTACTGTGTTTTGCAGAGTGAGTGAGGATATAGGAGGTCCTTAAAAGTGTCGCTTAACTGGCGTAAAAAAGCCAGCAACACAACCAATACGCGGACTGTGGCGCGGTTGTTCATGGGCGGCGGTGTTCACTTACCATATAGTAGACCCACCTGCTTTGTGTCCGCTATAAAATAAAAAAAGAATATAATTAATAGTTAAATTTTATTCTACAAAATCTTTTTCCATGGAAAGTCGGCTTAGTAATAAAATGTCTTAAAATTATGTATATATATTAGTCTTGAATAAACTTGCATTAATACCGAAATAATTACTGGCCAAAGTACAAAAGTAGTCAAGAAGGCAATGTTATGTTTGCACGAGGATATCGCTGTGTGTAAAACTAAATGGGCGAACGTAATAATTAATAGTTTTGAAGCTCGTGTTTATTTTAATAAAAACTGCGAAGAAAACAGGTATAACCACAGCAGGGCGCCGTGTTACATTCGTTTCATGTAGTGTGTGAATGTTGTTACATTTTTATAACAATTAGAACGAAATCATTGGTGGTAATTAGTTTTGGAATTGTTAATTTTTTTAATTAAGCATTTGAATTATTGTTCATAAATTTTGTGCCGTTTATTTTTGTTGTAAGCGGTTTTAATTTGGTAACTGTTTACGAAGTTTTAACAAGTCCACTGTAATTGATACATTACTTTCTACTTTGTGCACTTGGTGAAATTTATATTGGGTGTTTGAAAGCATTAGTTCCTCTGCGTTAAATTTGTCACCTGCGCTAGGTGAGTGTGAATATCAGTTGGTGTTATGGCTCTGAATTAGAGCATATCTTGGGGGCAACTATCTCGGAAGACACCAAGTGTAGAAACTGCAGCTTCTGCTAGTCGCCTCCCTGGGCCTTTCCATGATTTTATGTGGTTTTTTGGTATGCTGGACCACGGAGCAGAATTATTATATTTAGCGGGTTATCAAAGAGAACAACGCCGCCCATGGCAACCGCACCAGAGTTCAAAATTTTATAGATAGATATTACTACATTCCACGAGAATTCCTAAATAATACTATCGTTTAGGTTTTGGACTTCCTAATGTTATTTTGTTTTTTTTTCTTTATCGGACAACGGAGCAGGTGGCTCTCCTATATGGTAAGAGAACACAGCCCATGAACGACCGCGCCACAATCCGCGCATTAGTTATGTTGACGGCTTTTTTACGCCGTTTAAGCGGTACTTTTAAGGGCTTCCGATATCGTCAGTCACTCTGTGAAACACAGTACAAGTACCATTTCTTGCTAAGTATTTTGTGAGCCCGTGGTATCACTTCGGACTAGCCAATCCAATTAATGCGTCAACATATACTTAAGCATGGCTTTCCCATAGGTGGTTATTTAAGTTCACAGTAAAAAAACACGGATTTCTTGACTGATCTTCTCGTATCTGTGACTAAAAACAGTCTAAAATAATTTTTTTCAGCTATATGGTCCTATGTTAAATAGAAATGTTGACTGTATCGGTCGTAAAAATACACAAAATATTGAATAAAAAGTTAAAATGCAATAATAAATCTTATAATTACAACATCCTACGTTATTTGTATGATAATTAAAAAGCTATATCTGCTTTCATATCGGCTGCGTTGAATGATGCGGCGGTGCTTCGCCAATTTCATAAAACCAACGATAGGATGTTTATTTATCGTTTTATTCGTTTGATATGAATGCGTCAAGAGTCGGACGGATTTTTGGTATTATTGGCGAGATTACGGAGGAACCGTGCTGACACATTTAACGGCTCCCGAACAAAACAGATTTCTTTCACCTGAGTATTTAGCTCTTTGAATAAAAATAAATTGAACATTTCTCGGAATAGCGACACTGTCAACTCAACACGTCTCAGTGTAAAGATTATATTTGTCGTCGGTTCTGGCATTAGCGAGTCTAAGGGTGTCTTAGATATTAAACGCATCATTTCCAAAACTCCAACAGATGTTTTGAACACTTCACAGTACAATACTTAAAATAAACAATATTTTTAACAGTTCTATGTATAGATGTGTCATTTTAGCTTAAATACTTAATGAGCCGATCCCAGTATCAGTATGGAAGTACTCATTTTGTTTCCCGTGTAATTACTTGTGCGTTGCGGCTATGTTTCTTGTCAGTGTTAGGGGAACTGTGTTATTTATGTCTTTCCTATAAAAATAAAACCCCTCTCACGTCGTTCATCAAAATGTGTAATTATTTATAATAGCCGAATAGCTTTTCAATTTAGATTTAGCAGCAATACGACTTGGAGATCTAAGAAACCCGGTCTATCTCTAAAAGGCCGGCTGCTATGCTGAAGCATGAGTTATCACACTAATTGGGCCTGACTGGGCCTAACTGATACCACGGGATCACAGAATACTTAGCGTGAAACGGTTCTTGTACTGTGTTTCTTAAAGTGAGTGAGCATATCGGTGTCCTTAAGTGCCGCAATTCATTGGCTCTAAGCAAATATGAGTCGTGGGAGAGCTATGCTGAAGCAAATGCTGATGCTATAATTTGGCATGCTCTTCCGAAGTGATACCACAGGCTTACAGAATACTCAGCTTGAAATGGTACTTGAACCTACTGTGTTTCGCAGAGTGAGTAGGGATATCGGAGTCCCTGAAAAGTGCTGCTTAAGCGGTGTAAAAAGCCGGCAACACAACCAATGCGCGGACTATGGCGCGGTTGGTCATGAGCGGTGGTGTTCTCCATATAGGAGACCCGCCTGCTTCGTTGTCCGCTATAGTATAAAAAAAATAACACTAGAATATTATGTTCTTAACACTATATTGATTATATGTGATACATTTATTTAATTATGTGATTGGTGTATACTTGAAAAAAGTTTGCAATATTGTAAATCTTCGATTAAATTTCCTGTTTCTGAATCCTGATTAAAATTTAAATAATCCTGCTTGGGGAATAATGAACGTGGAGGAAAGGGACTGGCACAATGCGACGTGATATTTGAAACCAATACCGTGAAAGATTTGCGAAATATCTACGTACGTACTTAAATTGCCAGCGGATTCCTTTGGATTGTTATTTTTTAACAGCACCGACTGTATATGGCATTTAAATTTATTGATTCATTTTATTTTTAACTGTTTTCGTAATATATCTTAGAGGTTTTAATTTTACTCGTTGTATAAAGTTAGAAAATTGTATCTAAAAGAAAATCTTCACCAGAAAATACTAAAGATAAGGAAATGTGACAATTCAAAAAAAAAACAACGTCGCGAACTGGTCTATATTATTTTAAAATATTAAATTAAAGATTATTCATAATAAAGGTATCTTATTACTTCAAGAGTTTCTTCTTTGTCTGAATACAAATAAAATGTATTTCGCTGAGTAGGTGAGAATATCGGAGGTCAATAAAAATGTCGTTTAGGCAGCGTAAACAGGCGACAACACAATCAATGTGCGGACTAGACCCACCTCATCTATACCGTAAAAATAAAGCAGATGGGATTAGACGTGGTTAAATACGTTGACGCATTTTTAAAGTAAATTATTGCATTGTAGTTTCATTCCTAGAAACATTTTCACCATATGTGGCGCTATCTTGTTTTTCTTTGTTTGAAAAGGTCAGGCTATGTCTGGGTGTGTGAGTCTCCCCAATATGTGTACTTAGTATCGTTAGATTTATATATGTGCAAACTAACCAATGGATGGCATGACTTGAGTCAATCCAATGCATAAAATGACCAACACAATTACTCGAGTTCATTGGATTAGTCACCTGCTTTCTCCCACACTCGCAATTTTTCGCCTTATGCAAAGTTCCCTGTTAATATGCAAATTGAGATTAATCTACCTAGAAGATTGCGTTTTAAGGTAACTTTCGCATAAACGACACTAAATAAAAACTGAGTTTACGCTCTGATTCCCATAATTTTTTTGGATAATTTGTGTTTGTTTTTTTTAATTGTATTTCGTTGTATTTCATCCATTGAAGCAAAGTTTTCGAATTATGATTTCGCAATAATTTTAATTACTAAATTTTGGCTTTCTTTATTTTTGTAACTGCGATATGTTTACAAGTAATAATATTATTTTTCTTTGCATTCGTGAGTTCCTTTGTAAGAGATAATTATATATGCAATGAAATCAGATAAGTATTGTTAGGGTTTTTAAATATTTTTTAATACAATCTTTGCTAGACTTAAAATATAACATATATCTTAGTTTAACCAAAATTAACAATTCCACAATACCAGATTTATATTAAGTAATTCCATGAAAAGAATTCCATATGTATATAAAAAATTATACTTAACATTACAAATAAAATAAAATTTTGAGAAAAGGACTGGTTCCTAACGTATTTTTAAAAGAATTGATAACATTTTCTTCACAGTGAATATAACTGACTAAAAATGTCGACAGCACAATACACTTTAAATAATGTTCATTCTTATTACTCTTAAAACTAGCAATTGTTCAAATCGATATTTAAATCGACGTAAATTAATTATTCAATCAATCTTTTTTTATTTAAAGTAAGGCAAACTCTCATCTAAGTTAATCTAAGCGGTCCACCACCCATTGCCACTCCTGGGTGTGTTGCCAGCCCTTCAAGAAAAAATATGCCCTCTTTAAATTAAAATTAAATTAATATCGAATTACCGAAGGCTTGCCTTCCAATTTTTCAACATTAGTACTAACGTACAAAAATACTTGCTATTAGTGGACGCCTTTTAAAATTAATGATCTACCTCATAACATTTAATTACGACCACAATAGGACAGAAGCATTATAACGTCTTCATTAGCATAATTTAAAATTATACTGCAACTGTGGGTAGTTTCCACATTAAATAAAGTATTTTCTTTTCACCGGTGTACTAATTGCCATTACAGTTCTATATTCGAAAAACACTCGCTGCAGGTGGTCTATTTATGAAGTACTATGACACCCTACTCTGTTACGTTTTAAATTTAAACTGACTAAAGAAATTATGGCTAGTTAATATACGACGCCTTGGCGACTTTTTGTAGTACAGCAGACAACGGAGCAGGTGGGTCTCCTATATGGTAAGAGAACAGCGCGGCTCATGGAAAACCGCGCCACATTCCGCGCATTACGACCCATAGCGACACTATTAAGGCACTCATCCGGCCACTGTCTTGACCTTCCAAAGACAGAATAGCTTATAAATTATATTATAATTATCCGGATCTGGTTTCGAACTCGATGCCTCTCGCTTCATGGTACACTTTTAAAACCATTACGCTACGAGGCTCTCAATGAGCAATGATTGAACAATGACCATCGGCAAGCAACTGATGTGGCTAAAGCATTCGTTTGCAAACTCTTTTGTTTCATAGACCTCTTTATAGGGTTAATTTTTTGATGGTAGGAGTCAAGCAATCATTATAGTTCTTCAATATCGAAACCAAAATAATTTTCGTGCATCCCCGCTTACAATTGTAGACTACATTTTTTCCATGTTCAACTTATACCACGTCGAGTCTTTCATGAACCCCTTAGAGTCCACCTGGACCTTTGGGAATAACTAGGCTACAGCGACTTTGGAGTCTAAATAACTCCTAAAATGCCTGGTGCTGAAGACAAAGGCAAACCACCGCTGCTATTTCCTAAGTCAGCCTAAGTCGAGTCGACATTGTCCGTTCCAAATACAATCTTAATACTTACCACAATCCTCATACATGAGGGACCGACCAGAGACAATAGACAAGTTTTTTTTAATGCAATGTGGCAATTAAAATATATTGAGCTATATCAATATGTAACAAAAAAATATCTATCATCAAAAAAAATATATTATATAATATGAAAATCGGAGGCATACGTACAAGAAGCTCACAAAGGATAAGCGATCATCCGCCCTTGGAACATCCATCCGCAAGGCCGCGAGTTGCCGGCCTTTTAAGAATAGATACGCTCTTTGTTGAAGAATCCAAGTCTTATTAGTTTGGAAATATCTCTGCAGGTTGCAGATTTCACAGAGTTTATTACAAGGAAAGGAGACTATAATAAGCATTCTTATAGTGTAAAGAAACGGTGCATGCGGTATGTCGCTAAGGTCTTCATTCAAATACACTAGTCCTCACTGTATTGAATACAAAAAGCGTACAAAATCTCTATACATTAGACGTTTTAACATTATAGCAATATATATATGGAAAAATAGATAAATAAGCTATATATATTGGACTCTTTGTATAATGTGTTTAACAATAATGAATAGATCCCTTATATAATAATATTATTGGTATGTTATAATGGCTGCCCATTGACCACCGCGCCATAATCTCCGGTTTTTACGCCGCTTGAGCGATATAATTTCAAAAGCCTCCGATATCCTCCCTCACTCAGCGAAACAGAAGTATCTACTGTTTAACGCTGAGTGTAATGTCAGCTCGTAGTATCATATCAGACATGGCTGCCCGATTGCGACTAAGAGCGCGTCATATGCATCAGCATGGCTCTCATACGGGTGAGACAGTATTGACACTCGCCCGGCCACTATCAAGCCTTACCAAAGACCAAATAAATTATTTAAAAATATATTTATTCGGACCGAAGATCGAACCGGAATTAAATAATTAATTTAAAAATGAAAAAATTAATACTGTACCCTTGTGAGAGCCATTTTGATCAATATGCCAACGCATTAACTGAGCCGGCTCGTCCGAAGTGATACCACGGGCTCATAGAATACTCAGCATGAGGTGTTAGTTGTTCTTGACACGATTCTTCTACTGTGTTTCACTGAGTGAGTCAAAATCGCGAGGCTCTTATAATTGCCACTTAAGCAGCGTAAAAAGCCGGTAACACATCCAATGCGCGGTTATCCACGGGCGGTGGTGTTCTCTTACCATATAGGAGACCCACTTGCTCCGTTGTCTGCTATACTATGATAAAAATAAATATAAGACAGTAATGTTAAATTGACATTTAAAATTAGCTGCATCTCTAACACGTTCTCTTAATTGGCTTAATTATTATGTACAAATTAAGACGTATCTCATAGGGAGACGAGGCAAAACAATGTCCGATTTAAAATTCATGAGCATTAAAATATGTCATCCATTGGCATCATCAGAGCTGATGGATGCAACGAATTAATTATATTATAAAGGTATCCCGAATTGAAAAAAAAACCCCCAGTTCTTTATATGAAATTCCAACAAAATGACATTTAGGCGGTATGACAAAACCGATGCTGGACAGAATTATTTTCGGAATACTAATATGGCTAAAGAAGAAATAAAGAATTACATTATGTTGTGTCGTATTTGTAATATGGACGTCGATAAATCATAGGGAACGAGCACAATCGATCCGATGACATGGTATGTCTACAAAAAATAATACAAGCTATCATTCAGATGGTCAGCAGAATTGGGTGGGAGTTCCAGTCTCGGTTAGGGTTGACAGGGGACAGTTATGGATTAATTTAAATATCGTTCACAGACATCACCTACCTTTTAAAGCCGGCAACGCACACAGCTCTTGTAAAGCTAACCTGCTCTTTTGCCTCCCGATTTAAAAAAAATATTAATATGTAACTTATAATTTATAGCAGTGTTCCGCAAAGTGTGTACCGCGGCACACTGGTATACTTTGGTCTTAGGTGTTCCTCAGAAAACTAGGCTGTCTTACTTATGTTAAGTAATAAGTAAGGGTAAGAAAAATACTTGGGTACACATACATCTTTAGTGGAGTGCACGAGTGAGAGGTTTTTAATTTTTTGTTTTGGTACTTAAAAAATAAATGTTAGTAAAATAATAAAAGTTTAAATAAAAGTTTGCGGAAAAAGTTTGGTTTATAGAACATAATTTTTATTAATAATTTAATATATAACAAAACCTCTAGATATTATTATGATCATACTGCATAATCGCCCTTCCAGAGTTGCAGAAGGTAAAAGCGAGTTAAAAATTATTTCTGTTCATAAATTGTTATCTCTTTATTGTATCCCGTGGGAGAGCCATACTGCGGCATATTAACGTGACGCTCAAATTGGGCTGGCTCGTCCGAAGTGATACCCCGGTCTCACAGAATACTCAGCGTGAAACGGTACTTATATTGTGTTGCTCAGAGCGAGTGAGGATATCACAGGCATTTAAAAGTGCAATTTAGAAATTTAAATATTCGAAATATAGTTACTATACTGTAATAAAATATTTGAAAATAAAAGTATTATAAGCATAGAATATTTATGAGTAATGATTATTTGTTTATAATCATTACTCATATGTAATTTATTTAATAATGTTAATAAATATGAGTCATATTAATTGTGCCCATTTTATCCATTATGAAAGGTTTTTAAAAACACATTTACGTGGTAATGTTTTTTTGGTATAAAATCTGTTAAGATTAATATAGGACAGGATATTCTTTTAAAAGTTGGTACTTTTTAAATTATTTTGGTATTAAATTTAACAATTATGAATCTTAATTCAACCCTACATGTCAACAGTTGTTATAAACACTAATATGATAACCATGTAGGTACCAGGAATAAATTTAAATTATGAATTTTCAATAATGTTGAGCCTCTTTTTGTCCTTAGCGGATCACGACTCGATCAAGAACAAAATATGTTTTTGAGATAAGTTAATATGCATTTTATATCTAATTTATTTATCTATTGTATTGACATGACTCGATCTAATCATTGAATATTGCAATAAATTTTAAGATATATATGCTTTGTTACAACTTACAATTTGTTAACAATTTTTAAGTTAAAACCACGTGGTGCGATGAATTTAAAGAATGCACACATCCTCTGTAATAGCCATACATTGTTTGTTCCCAACGAAAGAGCAAAACGGCACCAAGATGGAGATATCCAATATTTTAGATGGCATAGCATTCGCTACGAAATTCCAACTTCGGATTCTCACTGCACGAAGAAATTGATATTACATTGTAAATCTATGCATCATAAGGTTCTTATTAGTTTACCTATCCATTAAGAATCTTTAAACAATACTTCGAAATAGATATTCGATATAATGCTTATGCTAATTCAAGACGTATTAAATAACATAAGCACATATCAAAAGTATTTAATGCCGCG
This sequence comes from Delias oraia, assembly GCA_018230265.1. Lineage (NCBI taxonomy): Eukaryota > Metazoa > Arthropoda > Insecta > Lepidoptera > Pieridae > Delias > Delias oraia. Next base: position 36,089 of record DWCF01000326.1, read on the forward strand.
AACAAAGGGCATAAATTTTGACGTGTCCCAATGCTTTATGCATATAAAATTATAAGCAATCAACACATAGATTGTTACATTGACTTTTGCTGGTCATCGGTTATTAAGATGTCTTTGTTATAGAAACATGTTGGACTATTTACCCAACACGCTTCTCAGAGCGCATTATAAAAATAACATTTTGAGTTTTTTATGCCCTCTTCGATGCGATTGAATAAATTCTATCAAGTCACTTATTGCTGTGACGTTAGAATTTGCTTTGATTATACGGGTCGTTTTGATAGGTTTATAGTCGGTAAGGATTTGGTGAAGATGTAACAATACCACCGTCTGGTGTGACAATAACGCGTGATTGCTGTGTGTGAGATTTAATTGAAATAAGAAGTAACCGAGCCATCAACGATTCAAGCCCTTGTTGATCATTAAGGGCAATGCACGACTGCTAAATGTTGGTGTGATAAAATATTGAGACGTGTCAATAAACATTTCAATGATCCAAGCTTAGATTGACACATATATTTAAGGCACTCAGACGGGACGTATAATTTATGAACGGTACTGTTATTAACGATTGCTTATGAAGTTCCATAAACATCTTTTGTCCAAATAATGTTATAAACTCATAACTAATATACACTTAATTATGATATATGAGCACATAAATAGCTTTAGATACACAGATTTAAGTAATTTATAAAGTTGCAACGTTTGAGTTTTCATTGAAAAGCTATTTTTTTATGGTGGTGGACAACGGAGCAGGTGGTTCTTCTATATGGTAAGAGAACACCGCCACCTATGGACTACCACGCCACATTCTGCGCATTGCTAGTGTTGCAGAATTTTTACGTCACATAAGCGATATTTTTTAAGGGCCTCCGATATTGTATTGAAGCTCCGTTTCTAGTACAAATACCATTTCACGCTAAATATTCTGTGAGTGAGTGGTATCACTTCGAACGAGTCGGCCCAATTAGTGCGTCAGCATATGCTTCAGCCTGGTTCTGCCACGAGTGCGACTGTATTAAGACACTCGCCCGGCCTCTGTCAATGTCTTCCATAGACCGTATATATTATAAATTAAATGACAATTTATAACTGTCCGGACGGGATTAGAACCCGATACCTCTCGCTTCATGGTAGACTTATTAAACCCTTAGCCAGTGGGCCTTTAAAAAAAACACTACGGATTATATAAAGATATCATACTACTCTACCAAATTGATGCCGTTTAAGAATAGTTTTTTTTGTGATATCTTCCGGGTGTACCGATCTGAAAAGTGCATTAATTTTTTATTAAAATAAAAAACACAAATTTTGAATTGAATAATAAAAAAGTATTCAAACTATTGACAGTTGCCTTATAATTTGTATACATTTCGACCACATTTCTGGCAATTTGTGGATGTAATGCCAATAGAAGTAAGTTATTCCAATGATATCTGTCAGTTGTGGATATGTCAAACACGGGCCTATAATTGCATCGGAACAAGGAAACGAGTCCGCTAGTAAATCTCTCAGAGCGGAGCGTCAAACTTTTAGAAATGGATAATTGAGTCTTTCTCGTGAATAGCAATATAATTCAGTCGTCCTTTCAACGCCATCGCAGCTCTTCAATTGTTTATTTATATTGTGCGGAGCTTTCATCTACGCAACGTGGGCAAATAATGAATGTATGACATATTATAAGGTGAATATCGTCATACCGGACACGGTCAGATCAAAGGGTATATTGTTGGTGATTTATGTGTATTTTGTTTGACTACGGCTCAATTATGGAGAATTTGTGAAATCATAATGAAATTATTGCTAGTACTTGTCTTTGATGTACTAATTGGACTCAACTGAGCCTTTATTTAAAACTACCGCCATCGTCATTTATTGTATTGCCATGATTGGTATATATTTTCGCGTTTTAAATATAATTTTTACATAAACTGTGGGTTAAAAATGTTAGTGAAAGGTAAAAATTGTACCTGAAGATTATTGTTTAGCCTAATATAAAATAAATTAAATAATATTAGCTCAGGTGGTTGTTAATAGCGATTCAATAAAATATGTGTTGACGTTTTGTTGTACTTTTTTCAAATTATAGTCTCTTTTATATTATGTATGTTGAAATTCCTAGTAATAATATAATAAAAGAATTCTATTTTGGTTTTCTTTAAACGTCAATCAAGTTATCAGTGTATTATTCGAATGTTTGGCTTTCATTTACCTATCGCTTAATGTTCGGCACTGTCCATCCCAACTGTGTCCATTGCTGCTGTCCGCAAGCGATGGACTTCATCATCCTTTGTTGGCTTCCTTTGCTTCTTGGGTTTAATGCAAAGTGCGACTCCTGCGGGTGCCACTTGGGCCAAAAGCCTCTGTAACTCTCTGATTACAATTGATTATCCGTCGTAAGGAGGAAATGTGTAAATGCATTTCCTCTGGAAAAAAGGTTGGCCTAGTTAGGTTAGTTTTTATTACATTTCAAAGGATTTTGTATGTGAGTTTTAAAACGTAATTAGTTTGTGAATGAGTTATGGTTTGTTGGTATAGTAAATAATAAAAACCGATATTATTTTGTGTATTAAATTTTTATTGCATCTATTCACACTTCTTGTAGAACGGTTCCGAGATCGAAGCTGACAAAAATATTAATTTATAAACAACATTGCTTAAATTATCGTGATTGGTGTGTTATTGTGATTTATTACGAACAATTGAACATTGAAAACGTAAAACCGTCTAAATTTTAATATTAGCACTAACACATAGGAATATTTTACTGAAATATCATACGTTTTTTTCGTAATTTTCACATATCACTAATCACTATAGTCCGATAATTTTCCGTTTATTTACATGCGAATTCCTCTGCTAATACAGAAATTATTGTGTTTATCACTCTTATAAATTTATTACGATTACAATATTTGTATACTAATAACAGAGACGCGTGTATGTACAAAACTATAGACTCAATTTAGGACTTTCAGTCTCTACAATGTTGGAAATATTTTACACTATATAAAAAAAACAAACATTAATATCACTATACAACTACATTATCAATTTACACAAGGCCGTTTAAGACATTTCTTTTTTCGAATAGACACAGTAAAATATATTTAATATAGGATATCTCGTTAAAACGTACGAAACTACGAAATCAAAGGAATCTTTTCTTAGGAAAATGACTGGGGCTTATCGCCCTGAAATTCAGATGCATTAAATAACTGCCACTCTTTCTAACACTCGCCTAGCCTAATAGATGCAGAGGGGTTCTCGAATAAAATAATGCACATTAAACATAAGCTCTAACCCAGTCTCTCAAAATACCGTCCTATATAAATTGTAGTTCGTCGAAGTAAATTTATTTTAAGTTATTAAAGACCATCATAGTCGTCTGACTAGAAACAAACAATCAGATTTCTCTGGATCCGCTTTCTGTATATAGTAGTTCAACATCGTAAACACAAACAGTTATTACTAGTGACCTCGTATCAATAAATATTATAATTCGTATGGTAGATGTTTATTAAATTATTACACAATAGAGAAATTTGGACGTAATTAGGCACTAAATATAAAGAAAACGCTTCAAAATAATAATTTACATTCTACATATTAAATAATAGTCTAAAATGGTCACGTCCCTCTTGGAAGAAAGTAACGTGTAATACCTATTTTTTATTAAATCACTTCATCGCAACCTCCTCCAATAATAACTACATTAACATTTCGCAAGGTCCAATTTCTGTTAGCACCTAGTATTGTCGGTCAGTCGGCGCTTGCGCGGCGCAACGTCGTTCGCGTGTTTCCAACCTCACGGCTCGCCTCTGTCCACTATCACGACTCTAAGCCTTTTACCGGTGCATACATTATCACGCATATATACGTATGTATTTATATTGATATTTACAGGTGTTTCGCGTCGCTCACGGTCCAATGTTTATTGTCGGTGCGCCAGGTGTGGACGTGATGTGAGCGGTCAGGCGCGGGACGGCGGCGGTGGCTCAGCCAGCGACGACGTAGAGGAAGAGGACGGGGAAGGCGCAGGAGGCGCCGGTGCTGGTGCAGCCAGGGCGAGTGAGCGGGAGTACTCTAGTAGCGCGACATCTGCTGGGTGTGTTGGGGGGTACAGGCCGCGGTATAGCTCCGGCCGATAGGGATGAGCGAGCCGAGCAGCTGCGGCAGCCGCTGACTGGTAGAAGACGGATGCAGACGAGGGCGGTGCTGGGACTTCGCCATCTTTACTAGCCATGTCTGCGAGGGACCATATCCTCGGCTTGGCGGATGCTGGCGTACTTCCAGGCGGTGCTCTAGACGGTAGATGCTGGAACGCCGGGTGGATGGGTCGTTCGTAAGGTTCAGGCGATTCGGGACCGCTATCGGCACGCGACTCGGACCATTCAGACTCAGCCCGTTGACCCAAAAGATCTAGCCTTTGCTGTGGCCTGTCTCCGTCTTCACTCGAACCGGTACCGGAATCTTTTCCATCTATAACGATACAATTGAGTCAATATTTGTTATCAATAACAGTTAATTGAACGAAAATATTTATTACTGAATACAATTGTCAGAAATTCAATCTGATTTAAAGCATCTTAAGATTTCGGTATCTCAATAGGTGAATTCTTGATTGAAAGTTGTATGAATACAAATATAAATATTTCTGAAATAAAAACACATGGGTAAATATTTTGGAGAAATTTCGCGAATCTATTTTGCCATAATCATAAGATACCTTTGCATTTGCCGTTTAAAGAAGACATGTACGTACCTAATCCATCTTTTCCATCATTGCTTTTATGATCATCGTCATCATTGTTATTATCATCATCATCAACCCTGTTTCGGGGCTCCCATGTCATTTTGTTCTCCTTCTTGAGGCGCCTGCGAGCATTTGCAAACCACGTAGACACTTGCGTGAGTGTCATCTTTGTAATTATAGCTAACATAATTTTTTCCCCTTTAGTTGGGTATGGGTTTTTCTTATGTTCGTTGAGCCACGCCTTTAAGGTACTCGTGGTTTCGCGGGTTGCGTTTTTCCGCCTCGCTCCATTCAGATCCATTCCATATCTGCTGACAATAAAATAAATTATTGAAAACCGTTTCACACCATTTTTAAAAGTCGGCAAAACATCCCCGACACTGCTGTGACTAAGGATCGATAGGCCGCTTATTCCAAAGGAGCTGCTTGCTCTTTGCCTTCCGTTTTTTATTATAAAAGGGAAGACTTTAAAAAATCGTAAGGCATTAATCTTGAAACAACTGAATATACGATTGAAGCGAAATTGAAAATACATAGCTGTAGAGTTAATTGAATTTTCAATAAATCTAAACCGTTGCATAAATATAAATCTCGAGAAGCCTTAGAAATTCTCATATTGTTTAAACAAAGTTGAAGCCTTATAACTCGAGATTGTATAAAGTCTTGGCGAAATGTTCAAAGAAACAATACGGAGCGATTCGCAAAGTTTTTAAAGGTGGCAATCAAGCTCAAATAGCCGAGTCCGATTTGGTAGAGGAGATAAGTTGGTTCGTGACCACCCCGGCTAGAGGCGCCGGCCTCTCGTTGTCGCCCCGCCAGCCCAATGAAAGCACTAGCATAATAATTGAAATCGAGATACAGCGCCGGCTACTGTGCCGGCGTTAGTCAGCTTATCTCCCGAGCCGTACGCATTTGCTTGCATCCACGCAGCTGTACCCACCTATCTTTATTATGAATTCCACTTATCTGTATTCTATTAAGATTAATTAAATGCTTCACTAACTAAACAAAGTGCTAACCGAAGTGAGAATAACGAAGAATTAATTGCGTTCGCAATTAACATTGTTCAATATTTATATAGTTTCGCTAACGATGTTATTATAAAAAACGAACACAGCTTTCAATTCGATAACTCATTTAAGGAGCGGATAAATGTGCAACTATATCCATATGCCACCGATGCAGTTGGTAAGTGAGAAGGGGGAAAATGGGGATGAGTAGTATGGGAAATTAATAAAACTGTCACTTAAATCGCAGAAGTGACGGGCAGGCCCCTGTCTACGAGTAGAGCGATCGATTCCCTACTTTATGAGATAAGCTACAGAGCTCGATTTCATTTGACACATCCCACTAAATAAACACGGTCTATTGTAACTCCGTTGTTGACTTAATTCTTCTCGCCCCCAACAGAATGAGATTCTCGTAAATAAATATGAAATGGAATATTATTTTGTTTTGTTACCGTTTTCATTAACTGAACCGACTAGCCTAATTTAACAACGTTTATTCAGCCATTGTGACTACGTACTGCTTCCCTAACGATAATTACACAAGATAAAGGTGTGGCTAGAGAGGCGAGTGTTATATAATGAAATGCAATAGTTCTATTTTAATGACGTCTCGCGGATAAATGAGCTAAACAGCCGCGGAATTGAAACGATTATACGAAAGTGGAGCGACGAAGCTTAGGCATATTCTGCAGACAAAAAAACGTTCATTTATTCACAACGCCCCACTTTCACAGCATCCGCGCTTGCGGGGATGCCAACGGTTCATTTTTTTATTATTCTTTCCGCCGCCGCAGCGGGTGGTTCGCCCCTGCCTTCAATTAAATCCCTATCTAGAGCCACCTCGCGTTTCCTACTTAGACTCATAAAAATGAGATAAACACAAAATTATTGCTGCCACCTATTGCTGTTGTTATTAAAACGAATCACGCCCGCACCTCATTTGATTATATCTGTTTGCTTTTATCTCAACGTTTTAAGAATGGGTTCCTGTTTCTTCTAACGTTACTGTGTATCTCGTCTTGTTAAATAACTTTTCGAATGGCGTTTATTTATTCGTTTTTATTTTATATCGGGCAACAGAACAGGTGGGTCTCCTTTATGGTAAGAGAACACCGCCGCCCATGCACAACCGCGCCACAGTCCGCGCATTGGTTGTGCTGTCGGCTTTTTACGTCGCTTAAACGACACTTTAGGCCCTCCGATAGCCTCACTCACTCTGCGAAACATGGTACAGATACCGTTTGTGCAATTTACATTTAATTATACGTATTATATGGACTAATTCTAATTAAACGGTAATGACAATTACTTATTATCAATATAAAATAAATATATTTGGACTTTTATAAGCACTCAATGTGTTTTTTCATATCCGAACAGGTCCATTTTCAACTCAATAGGCTGAATAAACAAAAAACTAAAAAGTCGCCATAGCTTTGATGTGCCGCCTTAAAAGGTACAACTAGGATCATGTTACAATTTTGAATTTACCAATGACATCAGCTTCAAACAAATGTGCATAAGTAAACGAAATAGATAACATATTAGAACCTTTTCACCTTGGAATAGAGCCTACAACACTGTTCGCCTATTCTTCCACATGAGTTAGCTTATCAGTCAAATGATACACCGTCTATGAAATTATAGATGGCTTTTAAGTCTTGGTGACAGTTTTGTGTTGAAAATTTATCAGGCATTGTATAGATGATCGAATTACTTGTCATACATCGACCTATGTTTCTTGTGGAAACCAGTAAATGCAAAAATTTTAAAATTTGTGATTGATTGATCTTCGTGTTGTAGGCAGACTATCTAGATGGATCACAGACGGATATACGATTTTTCCATCTAAAAATCCGTCATCATCAATATCCATGTTAGTAAAACTTTTCATAACAATATTTGACAACATTTTTTAAACTTAACTAACATTTTTATACAACTATTTATATACTAGTTACTCAGTGACAATATAAATGTAGCTCCTAAATTAATAAAAATACGAATTACAATTTACGTGTCTCTTTTGATGTAAAGACCTTGAGGTACCTAGTTAGATACTAACTAATTGATGATTTTAATGAGAAAATTCTGTAAACTCGGCCCAAGTATCATTCATGACATTTATTTATATATATATAAAGATAATTAATTTACAAAATAAAGATTCAATTCATATATTTTGCATAATTTTGTAATTAAAATATAAAATTTTTAAGAAATCAGCCTCGTATCAGATTTATGTGTTAGAAAAAAAACATAGTTTTTTTAATAACTTAAATGTACTAATATTTCTTGTAATATTATCCATTGTTAAGGCTTAATTTTTCAACAGGTTTTGTGTCACTAAATATATGTTAACATGATATATCTACATAAACATGATGAAAATCTATTAAATTGTATATAAAAGTTAAATTGATGTGAGCTTTCTGTAAACTTTGACGGTAGACCATTAGTGATTATATTGGAATAAAGATGTGTTTGATTCATATATTTGGCGTAATTATGTAATTTATTTTGTAAAATATAATGCCTATTTTAAATTCATTACATATTATTCGAGAACAACAGTTTTAATACAGAACGTCCCTAAAATCGCCACTATAATCATTTGTCCGTTTTGGACGACATCCAAATGAAGCCGCTAATAACAAAATACGAAACAACGCTGCTACAACTCTAACAACCTCGAAACAAGCTATATCCAAAGAGTAAATAACGGAAAAACATCGGCTTTCATGCAACAAATAAATAACAAAGTTCATAAAAACTCTGTCCGATAAAGCTTATTATTCGTCGCAATATACGAATGGACTCACGCAACGGCCAATCTGAGGTTATGGTTTTAAAAAGTCCGTATACAGGTACTAAATATTGTTGAGTAGATAGGCCGGCCGGGGAGCGGCACGCCAAAAACACATTACGCAGCTCACAACGCACTATTACGGCGTACCACACGCATTCACTACGCGATAACCGTCCACGGCGTATGATATCAGGGGACTAATTGGCTTGCCCCGTGTATAAAAACCCCTAATAGAAACGGTAAAGGGATGCCTGTAATACGTAGCTGGCAATAATCGCTTGGAATTTGGGCCTACACGCCAATCGTCAAGATAACCTTCATGCGCTCATGGGGCGTGCGCGCCTGATGGCTGGGCGGTTCGCGTTGACAGGCCGAGCGTAAAAGCATCACCGGTCACCTCAGCCATCTTTGTTTTTGCTTAGAGGGCTGTCTCCCCCTCGCTACCGAAATTCAGCCTATATTTTACATAAATTACACGTTTCACCGCCGTACAACAATTTGTGGAGGTAATTTTATTATTGATATAACATAATTGGTCTTGTGCTCAATAAACACATAAGCTTTAACAAAACTATCAATAACTTCTTGTTACTGCCATTGGAATAAACTCATAAGCATAATAGTGCAAAAATATAAATATTCTTTTGTTACCGCGGTTAGTTTACAAAAACAAGACATAAATAAAAACTATTTGTATTATCAGTGGCAAATTATTTTTCTGTTTCTCTTGAGTCTTGACCCTTTACTTGCGTAGTTGATAAGATAGTATTGCAACTCGGGTTTTAATTAATTTAATAATCGAGCACTGTAGGTCCAATCCGCAAATATAACAACGGAGCTTCCATTGTTACAACTCTCCCAGTCTTAGAAAGCAATCTCACGGTCAACAGATATAAGTGTCATCAACATTTATAATTCAATTTAACAATATTATTTTCATACTTAGGGTTGTTTTTTAAAGTAGAACATTGTTCAATCTGTTATCACAATTAATTTATATTAATATAATAATAGGGGTCAGTAATATTATTTATCTAAGTAACTTGGAAATTAATAGATATATTGACAAGTCCGCGACTCTGCTCGCATAATGATGTTAAACCAATCAATACTAAATATCATTCTATATGCAACATTATGTGTATTCATTTCCGTTAGAGTAATTTTTAAAGTAACCTACAATATTTTTGAGTCTATACAATCAATAACACAATGTATTTTCTGTTTCAATATTATTTATTCTACAGTATTTTACACCATCAATACTATGATTACAACTTATTTGTAGTTTAATTTTAAACAATGTCTTAAATATTTTTCACACTTTTTTATACCTACCTGTCTTCAAAATGATCACAAAATTAAAAAAAGAGGAATAATGCTTTAAATACTATCTGCTTATAGCAAAGTTTATTATTTCGGGTTTTTATGGAAAAGGTGGGTAACGAGCAAGAGGCTCACTTAAGACAAGCGGTCCCACCCATGGACATTGGACACCCCTATTCTTTGTAGGACCGCGGGTGCGCTGCAGATCTTTGAGTGATAGGTAGGTTTTTTTTGAAGTTTCCTAACTCGTATTGGTTTGGAAATGCAGGAAGCTGATTCACTTTAAAAATCCTGTTGTGGAACGACAAGCATCGAGCCGATACGAATGATGGATTTAATGAAGCTGCAATAAAAATACCAGCTACAAGAAGGTTGTATGCAAATAGGAAAATTGTAACAGTTAAATAAGTGGAACAAATTTGTGTGTCGCCCAGAAGTTATCAATTCCCACTAGATATGTCAACGCCGTCTGTTTATCACACGTCACTCAGATGTTTATTGTAATATAATGGTGTGAACGATCTGGGACATTCGCCTGTAATAGTAATTCTCGCGTACATAGAAATTTACATCAACGAAGCAACACCGCTGTACACTAGTAACCAGTTTTATTAAATTCTTAGTATGTCGATCTTACTTCTAACTACATATAATATGTACTTCATATTACAAATTTTTATCATAATAATCTCATAAATCTTTTTGGGAGTGATAGTTAAAATTGTTTTTTTTTGAAGTGAAACTTGTTTAAGCTCATGAGGATGGTAATTTTTTTACAGATGGAAACGCAATAGTATTAGCGTCATTAAGATATGCAGTTTATGTCAAAGTAGAGAGAGAGAGAGCGATTAGAACTGATTGAGTAAGAGCCTCTCACTCTACTTCTCTCTCATATAAATCACGTCGAATAATGTAAATATCGAAGAAATATATAATAAAATTTATAATCTGTATTATTTTTGACACACACATATTTTGTATATAAAACCACTAAGCTACAAGGCTCTCAAATCATGTGATTGTCATATTGTGCGAGCCTGTGGTACCAGTAGACCGAATGACTCAAGAAAATGGCGCGCTCAATTCTGCCATAGTTGACACGCTTCGTAGTGTTCCTTATTCTCAGTAGAGTTGAAGACGGACCTCACAAGGCGTGCAATATAGACGTCGAAAATGAAGTGTCGCGACCGCAGATCACTTATCGTAGGTCACACTTTATTACTCACATGTCATATTGAAAATTCAATTGTATGAGCTTGGGAGGTATTATTTCGCAATTATATTTGTATTGTTGTGCTAGTTTTTATTAGATTGATAATGTGAATTAATTTTGTTTAGTAATTGTTATGTAGAATTATTATGATAACTAATGACCTTGGTCTATATAATTTCGTTATACAATTTTCACGTTTTACTAACTGATCACTGATAACTGATCACTTTATTTTTTAAAGTATATTTTGAACGAAATCAAATTATTTGATGCATTTTGTGTTTCGCTGAAGTAGGATATCAGAGGCTTTGAAATTATGCGGCCTAAAAAGCCGGCAACACAACTAAAGCGCGGTTGTCCATAGGCGACACCGTTGCTGTTATAAAAAATATTATATGTATGTGTTTTTGTTTAAATTGAAGATTCTGATTCTTATAATAATAAGCAACCAAACTATTGTTAGACAAAAATTATAATTACAATTGTCTCTAGTTCAGAATAGAATTATAAACAAACACAAACACAGATAAAATTAATGAGCTTCTTTTATATCGGGTCAAAATTTATTTAAGGTAAGCTAAAGTTTACCAGTTCGCAGGACGTATTTTTGAATAGCCTAATAATGTGCCGAGCTTTTTTTAGATTTTAATTTTATAACTTCTTTGTATTTAGTTAGTTATATATGAACATTTATAACTTTAACTATAATATTTATTTAATATATTTGGAATTATTATTTGTGTTTCTTAAAATATTGGATAAATTAAGTTTTAAATGATAAAACCTATACGAAATTCAAATTGAATAGGAATATATTTAGAAATAATTAAGTATAAATCTATTAATGTTTTCATAATGAATATTTAAAGAACACTAAAAGCGGTTATAGGCTAAAATGTCTAACCTGCTTTGGTCAAATATGTTTAAATAAATTTGGCTTTGAATTGCGCTTTGCGAATGTTTTAATAGTGGACAACGGATCAGGCGAGTCTTCTCTATGCTAAGTAGTTTTGCCCAAATGCAAGACTTAGCTTAGTCTTGGACTTGCGCCAATACACCTGGTATTGGTCTTGGTCTTGCTATTACGCTCCCAGTCTTGGTCTTGCAGCAACAGTCTTGCAAGTCTTGAAATTAACTATTAGACTATTGATACTTATTAACGTTTACTTCAGATCTTAGAAAGACCTATCAGAATAAAACATTTTCAGCTTTAATTAGCATAGCTATAGTAAAGACTAACCAGACTTATAAATGTCTAAAGATTTAATGAGAAATTCCAAAAATCACTGTCAAAAAAATAGCTGCAAGACGCGCGAGTCTTGCAGACTTAGTCTTGTTGCTGTTCAAGTCTTACGCGGTCAGTCTGGGTCTTGCTAAAATGAGGCGGTCTTGGTCTTGTTCTTGCATTTGGGCAACACTAGTGGTAAGAGATTACCGCCGCTCATGGACAACCGCGCCCCAATCAGAACTTTAATTGTTTGCCGGCTTTCGCCGCTTGATCAATATATCACTCATTCATCGAAATACAAGTACAGATTATTTTGTGAGTCCGTGGTATCATTTCGTACGAGTTGTTCCAAACAAAGAGTTAGCATATTCAGCATGGCACTCCGCCGTAAGACACTATCAGGCCCTTCCAAAGATTAAATAGATTATATTTTTTTTATTATTCTTACCGAGTATCGAACTAGATACCTTCGTAACGAGGTGTATCTATAGTTACGAGGCTATAAAAATATTATTATAGAATAAGTTCTCATAATATTTACAATTTAATGTAGGTTATGTAAAAGAAATGTAAATCTAAAAATAATAAATTTAATAAACGTATAAATTATCGTTAATTTAATGAAATAAATGATAAAAAGGTTGAAAAATTGATCATTTGATATAAGAGAAACAAGGATCTGATATCTGTTACTTAGTCAATGATCCATTAACTAATTCGTAGGCGGTTGGAACAACGAAGGTATTATGTACACGGGACCACATACCAGCATACTACATGTATCTTACATATGTTAACAGTGCATATCACTGTAAGGGTTATATCTAAAGGCAATTTGTGTTAGTATACCAATTCAAACTATTTTCGGTACTATTTGCATTTGCTATTAATGTAATTATAAGCTGTTATATGCTCAGATTATTCTCTAGTCTAAACTAGAAGAAACGTATAAAATTGAAATTCATTAAGATTCTTCACCATTTTTTAGGGATTTTAAATCATTAAAAAATAATTAAGTCTCTTATTCTTAGTATGATTATGACTTTTAGGGTGGGTTATCATATTTTCTCAACGTATTTTGAGAGTTATGAGTGTGTAGTGGAACGGCTCTGAGTGAATATTTGAAAATTGTAAGCGTAATATATGTGTGTTACGTATTTTATTAGTTTGTTCGTATGTATTCCGAAACTAAACAACCGATTTAAATAAAATTTTATATTAATCATAATCATAATTTCAGCCGTAAGACGTCCAATTTTGGACATAGGCCTCCCTCTTGGACCTCCAGGCATACATAATAATATGAATTAATAATTATTATTATAGTAATGGCAGTATAACGGTATTATTAATGATAAGGATTGGAATGAATATTTGACTGACTCGGTTGTTAAATATTTCTTATAGATATTTAGCTGGATTACCAATGCATCTCTCTATTATTTTATTTTCATACAAAATCCGATACAAATATAAAGATTCCTCACGCTTAGAGCTTCACTTTAATACTTGAATATTTGTGTAAACTTTTAATTGTCCTTCTCTTTCTATTAACTATTGTACTGTTTATGCTAGTCGTACGTTTTCCATAAACTATAAAATACTTATAAACTCCGCGTTTATGGTAGACTGACGAACGCCAATTGCAAGCCGACGCCGCCACTGACCGATAGGAAAAAGGGAAGAGGAAACGGACAATGCGCATAGAATGAAATTAGCCCTCGGTCAATTGCTTCGACCGACGCCAGCTTACTAATAGCACGCGCGCGCTCGCTGCATACAGCTCTCTTCATTTATATGCTATAACGCGCACTCTTTATTGTTCCATACTTCGGTAATACACGGCAGGATCGCCAGTTTGAGCTGTAAATCGTTGTCTCTACACGTATTGTCGATTAACTGTGGCCGGCGACTTAGGGCTGCCGCCTACAGAGAACAGATGCACTACACAGATATGATGTTAATATTAGGAATGAGGTTATCTAAAACAAGTAAGAAGGCTTTTTTGAGGAACTATGTTCGCTTATAATATAAAATCCCTGAAGAGATAAGTGAACTTACGGAAAGTAAATTAAAGAATATTATAGAATTAATTAATTAATTAATTAAATTAATTAATTAATCCGTGTGGTTACCGGATCAGAATAGTACCACTCCCAGTCTTCCTAATGGGATGTCGTAAGAGGCGACTAAAGG
>DWCF01000327.1:0-50569 GCA_018230265.1 Delias oraia
GGAAGATCGACATATTAGTAGTTACGACATTGCTGAAGAACTGGATGTTGATCACAAAACAGTTTTACGTTATTTGCAAAAGTCTGGATACAAGAAAAAAATTACTTAAAAAAAAATTTTTTTTATGAAAAATACGAAAATACTTTTGCCCCGACCTAATATGTCGCAAAGCCCACCCCGGTGAGCTTCCGTGCGGCCAACGTTCCCGCGACGGCCCAAGCGGAGGCTCGTGTCTCGCGGGAGACGCCCCTGCTCTAGACGCGGCAAAAAACTCTCGCCCAAAAAGTCCGCCAGAAGCTGTAAAGGCCTTATGCCACTAATAGCGTTAGTCATTTAAAAAAAAGCTCGGATTGTGTCAAGTTATGTCTGGCCACAACTAATGGACCACAAATTACTAAGCAACACTCGGGCTCTATCTGTTTCTCGTCGCCGGAACAGGTTAAGTTTCATAAAGTTAACAATCCCACCTGACAAGTTCGCATGGCTGAGCCAATATCTTAATCGCTACGGTGGACAACCTTTCAACAGTCGGGAAAATAACGGACTAAGAACTCCTACTGTGAACTAAAGTATCAAAAAAATAGTCTTTACATTATAAAACCTAGATCATTTTACTGTATCTTTTTATGTCTTACCGTAAACTGGTGGTGAAGATGGTGCCGAACTCGATAGGACCACGTTCAGGGGTTGGTGTGACTTCTGAAATATATTTAATACGATCATTGAAAAATAATAATTTCTCCAAATGGGAACCCTTATCAAGCTAAAGTGGCTATGGGCAGACTACAGTGCACGTAGAGCAGATGGCTGATGGGGTCGAAACGTGTTAGAGTGGAGACCACGGTTCGACGGACGACAAGCGCAGCGTAGGACGTCCACTCAGGTAGACAGACGACCTTATAAAGGTCACCGGAAGACACACTGTCACAGGTCGCCTCTAACAGGTATGAATGGAAGTCCGAAGTGGAATCCTATATCCAACAGTGGACGACAGTTCTACGGCTGAAATGATGATGATGATGATGATGAATAAGAACCTTGTGACAAGGCAGTTTTGTAAGCTACCGAGGCGTCATGGGAAGCGGAAACTCGCGGTGACCCAATACTTCATTTATATAAAAGAGTTTCAACACTTTGAAATTGTATTAGTTTACGAGTATTAGCCGAAAACCTTGAGAATCGATATCAAATCCTTCCTGTATTGAAAAACTATATTATTTGTGTATTTTTATATACACACATATATCTTAATATATGCTATTATGTGAGTGTGTGTGTAACATATACATTACCTTCAAATAATTTGGCGTGGAGGTGTGAAAGTGCGGGTAGTCCGACAAACGGACCGCGGGCGAAGACGGCGCTGGTGTCGACGACTCCACGGCTGGTGAGGAACTCATTGTGGGGATCAGATCATAGTGGGAAACGGATCAGGGGTTTGAATTTAGAACACAAATGTCAACTTCAATGTCTTTTCTAAATGTCTATTATATATCGTTGTTAAGGTTTATAATAATATGTCTAAATGTTTTATCTAAATATGAATCGACAAATATAAAGCTATACCATATATAAATACTAATTATTGCTTCTATTTAGTAATTAAATTGCCAATTATTGTGTGCTTATAATTATTGAAGTGCAAATATTTTTCTTTAATTTATTTTTCTATTAAGAAAACTTTAAGCTAAGGTATAAAATAGTTAAAGTCTACTAAAAAGTAGATATCATATCAATATAAGCTTGTGAATTTCATAGACAAAAATATATTTTTTTTATCACTGACAACAAGACACTGGGTTCGTAACTAATGGAATGACAATGTGTTGGCAGTGTTTATATTCAGGAATGTCGCTAGGAATTGTGGTTAGGGAATGGGAATGAATAGGATAAATCCTGTAAAAAATAAAAATCTTAAGATAACAAACAAACAAAAAAAAATCAAAAAGATCTTGCGCCCCCGGGTGGGCTCGAACCACCAACCTTTCGGTTAACAGCCGAACGCGCTAGCCAATTGCGCCACGGAGGCTATGAACGACTAATCGAAATTATTAACCAGTTTCTTCAAATTATAATTTTATTTATCAAAGTTCATTAAAATGTCATCTGAAATCTCGATATATAGTTAAAAATCACCGCGTAACGAAAAAATGTTTTGTTCTTTTCCTTTCAAAAGCAAAAGATCCATTACTCATTCATATATTAGTCGAAATAATTAGGGAGTCCCTTAAAGCGATTTTCGTGCAGATTTTCCCTCCATAATTCGAAAAATTTAAATTTACCTATCTGTACCTTTAATATAGCATTGTTTAATTTTAAAACCTTCACAACTCGTTTTAAAATACTAGAATAATACTACATGCGCTCCATGGATGTCTTTTATAGATCATCAAAATTATAAGAACAAATCTCAACTTCTTTATGTGGAATAAAAATCCACCTATGAAATTCTCTTAACTTCTCTAAACTTTGTAACTCTCTAAATTTTATGGCATCTCCCTTGATCTTCGACTTAAAGAGGTCCTACTATATATACTTATTACCCTACAATATCTGCAAAGATAGACCCATCGCTATTGGCGTGATACTTTTTGTTTTTTAAACTACCAACAGGATGACATGAAGTAACATTTTCGTACCTATAATAATTTATTTAGATACTTTATAAGAAAAATCAGATTATGTCAATCATTAACCATTTAATTTCCGCAGAAAAATCCCAGAAAGACCAACGCCACACCTCATTGAGTAAAAGCGAAAATTTCTATTAGAAATCGTAATCTTACCTCTACAGATAAAGTAACTAATGACAGATAATATATCAATTGTTGTGATAAATACATATTTATTTTCAACCAAAAAGTATATATTACATATCTTTAAATTCTTTTCATTTTTTTGTATTTTATTCTTTGGTATGTTTAATATGTAGTTTCTATAAAATTCCTACGGAATTTGTTACGAAATAAGAAATAGATACATATATCAAAATCATTACAAATATCTGCACCCGTGGGAGAGCCATGCTAGAGGTGCAGCATATGCCAACGCACTAATTGGACCGGCTCGTCCGAAGTGATACCACGAGCTCACTGAATACTCAGCGTGAAATGGTAGTTGTACTTGAAACGGTCTTTCTACTGTGTTTCGCTGAGTGAGTGAGGGTTTCTTAGGCCTTTAAAAAATTCGCTTAAATGGCGTAAAAAGTCGCCACCACACCCAATGCAAGGACTGTGACGTTATTGTCCATGGTGTCTTCTTATAATATAGGAGACCGACCGGCTCCGTTGTCCGCTATACCGTAAAAACACAAAAAAGGCACATTACTCAAAAATATTATATGTAGATATTATAATTAGATTGATAATTTTGACATTTAAGATTGTACATATAAGGAAATATAATATATAATCATCAATGCATCTAGGTATATGATAATCTACTACTTGGAGTAAAAAATTGCACAGTTATTTTGTATATTATAGATAATAAATAATAATAAAAAATTGAAACTTCATGGTGATGATATATCAAATCTTTTTAGAGATTTTAGGGATTTTACGTCTATGTGTAGGGCCCATCTTAATTTCTTCACAGATAACATACTGCAAGCTTTACCTGAATTTCATTTAGAATTTTGATCACATCAAATTGATTACACTGAATTATATCACTTGATATAAATTGTGCACATCGACGAATAGTTAATGCTTAAAACACAACCAATATAAATTAAAATAAAATTTTAAACACAAATTACCTTGAACATACACATTTCATAGCAAAAAATGTAAAACATGGCGCGAACGCCGCTGCGATGGCGCCAAAACTGTCAAACTAGATATCTACAGATGATTGATCTATCTGTATTGCCATAGATAATTGTGTGACTGATACAGTGTCAAAAGACAATTGAAGAACAAAACACTCCTGGGTAATTGAAGGAAATTATTTGTTAACAGATGATAATTACAATTCCATCAATTAACGGATCCCAATGAAGATATGTAAAGTGGGTCGAAGTTAGCGCCCGCACAAGGCCGAATGACCTAGAAACATTTTCTAATCACAAAAAGAACATTTTGTACAAGGCGACTTATTTGGGACAACTTTAACGGCCGAACACAAGTCTGCGGCCAGTATTGTAAACATTCTATGGAGTAATATAATTTTAACAGATCATATCTAACCTCTTTGGTTCTGATAAACGACTTAAACTGTGTCTATTGGCTGTTAATATTTTGTAATTGACCTTCAATAAGCTGATGTATGATCATTACATTGAATAACTGATGTTCTGCGATCACCAACCCGCCTGCCAAGTGTGGTGATTAAGGCGAATAACCCCCCATGACAAGAACAAAAAATGTACGGCCCCTTGTCCCCGGGGCGTCTTTGGGGGAGGCCTATGTCCACCAGTGGACTTGATAGGCTGATGATGATGAATAACTGATAATTAAGAGATCCATCTACGCCGTTGCCCCCTATACTATAAAAAAGTAATAAAAATATTTGATCATTGTAAATCCGTTAATATAATTGAAGGCTAAATTATTTTAATCAAACGTAACACAATATTTTTTTTATCTTAATCTATCAAAGTAAAAGATGAGTTCTTATATAAACTTAAATTTAATCAATTATAATTTATTATATATTTTTATATTAGTATCTCTAGTATCTGGAGGCCACGGCCTCAATCACAAACAATACAAATATTGACTCACGCTGGTATTCTGTGAGCCCGTGGTATCACTCCGAAGGAGTCGGTATAACTATTGCATCAGGATATGCTTACACACATTAACTATATAAATATTTGAGTGCTTATGCGATTCGAAATCGTTGATCAGACACCCATAGAAATTAAATTATATTATATTAGTACTAAATAATTATAATGATAAATACATAGATTAATATTTTAACTACCTTGATATGTTCTATCTGCTTTAATGCTGAAGCATATGCTGACGCACAATTTGGGCTGGCTCGTCTGATATGATACCACGGGCTCACAGAATACTTGGCGTGAAACTGCGTACTGTATTTCGCAAAGTGAGTGAGGATAGCGTACCACAGTACTCATTCATCGTACCGTTCCACGTAGGTACAACTAGCTTTTCACGCTGAGTATTCTGTGAGCCCATGGTATCATTTCGGAGGAGCCTGCCCAATTAGCATTTATTACACGCGTAAAGAATTTTTATAAATATTTCTTTATATTTTCTTTTTTCCCGTTCACTACAATGTGTGAAGCGATCTTACAGCCCACGTCAAAAATAAATACTTTATCAACGATATTTCGGTATTATGCCTAGTGATTTCGATAAGATTTAAAAATATTTTATAAACAATATTAGCTTACAGCTATGGATGCTCAATCTGCTATAGCCAAAGTTTGTGGTCAAGTGGTCGAAGCTACCTTGAACTTAGAGATACCGGATTCAAACCTAAGCCTAAGCCGTAAATTAACCGTATTTAGCCGTAAATTAAGAAGCCATGTCATATAAATAAGTAGACAATAAAAAGGTGCATAAATTTAATGGAGAGCCTCGTAGCTTAATGGTTTTAAAAATGTACCATGAAGCGAGAGGTATCATGGTCGAAACCCAGTCTAGACAATTATATTTTATAATTTAAGTATCTGCGTGGGCTTGACAGTAGTCGGGCGAGTGTCTTAACACTATTTCATCCATGGTAAAGCCATGCTGATGCACTAATTGTGCCGGTTCGTCCGAAGTGATATCACGGGCTTACAAAATACTCAGTGTGAAATGGTACTTGTACTGTGTTTCGCAAAGTGAGTGAGGATATCTTAGGCCCTTAAAAGTGTCGCTTACGCGGCGTAAACAGCCGGCAACACAACCAATGCGCGGACTGTGGGGCGGTTATTTATGGGCGGCGGTGTTCTCTCACCATGTAGGAAACTCAGCTGCCTTTTTTCAGCTATAGAATAAAAAAAAATTAAAATACAAACACAAAAAAAAACAAGAATGGTTCACTATATCCAGATATTATACTATAACGTACAGGCACATAAACTTTAGCTTTATATAGTATCAGTATATATATAGATATATAAACATATTTTCAAAAGCAAATCAAGTGATAGTAATGAACTTTATCGCATTAATCTTTCTATCAGCAATTTCATTAAAATGAAATATTATATTACTTTGACTTTACTTTTTTGTGACACTTATATCGTCGGATTTTTAATAATTATAATTTTTTATATAGTGTAGCGGACAACGGAGCAGGTGGGTCTCGTATATGGTAAGAGAACACCGCCGCCCATCATCAATACCAAAAAGTAATACTGTTTCGCTGAGCTAGTAAGGATACCGGAGGACTATCAAATTATACCGTCTAATCTGCGTATAAAACCGGCAACACAATCTAAGAGCGGATTCAGGCTTTTTATAATAAAATTGTCCGTGTTACTAATAAATAATTATTTCACTTTTTATTCTATACCGGAAAACGGAGGAGGTGGTCTCCTTTTTATGGAACGAGAACACCTCCGCCCATGAACAACCGCGGCACAGTCCGCGCATCGATTGTGTTGCCGGCTTTTTTACACCGCTTAAGCGTGCACTTTTAAGGGCCTCCAATATTCTCACTCACTCTGCTAAAAACAGTACAACCGTTTAACGCTTAGTATTCTGTGAATCATTATTATACAATATTCACTATGTTGGCAATACCAAAAAGGAAAAATATACATTAACCCTAATATTTAACGTAAAAACCATACTCTTTCGTGCTGTTAAACCGTAAACTACGCTCGTTAGCTTACCGCTGTAATTTTTTATTTATATTCTGTGTTATTCAGGAAGCACCGCAATCAATCCACAACGACTCAACCACTGATAGCATTATCATTTATGAAGCGCGAGCGTGCATTTCTAATAAAATATTATCTATACTACCGAGCAGCTAGCTAAATAAAACATTTCATTGCTTTATCAGAATTCTACACAAACATTTTCAAAGATGGTAAAACAAGTCTTGGTGTATTAATGCTTAAATTTAGTGTTGCCCAAATGTAGCCTAGTCTTGCATTTGTGCAAGACCCAAGACCTAGACCGCCTAATGTTAGCAAGACCAAGACTGTCCGTGTAATACTTGAGCGCGAACAAGACTTAGCCTGCAAGACTCTTGCGCCTTGCAGCTCGAACTGAGCGCCGTTTCACTGAGTAGGTAGGTATAACAGTTCAGGGTATACCGTATTGGGTACGCTTAGGGACTCTTTGAGACACAACAACCTGTATTAAAGAATATGAAAAACTGGTCCCATTACGACCAATACCATAAACTAAGACTAAGTGAATGAAAATATGCATTAAAAGTTACAAGTTCCTTTTCTGATAGGTTTTTCAAAGATCTAAAGTTAATTTTAATAAATAGCAATATCTAATAGGTTTTGGTCGTGCAAATCTTGCAAGACTGGGAGTGCAAGACAAGACCAATACCAGGGGTATTGGCGCAAGACCAAGACTAGCTAAAATGCGTCTTGTCTTGGATTTAGGCAACACTACTGAAATTATGAAACGAGGCTAAAATTATACTTCTATATTGGTATTTTATCTAACTAAATAAATTTGGCAATTTGCCATTCAAAATTTATCATTAACAGAGATATTCCTAAAGATGACAAAAAATTCAAATTTATCATACAAATAATGCATGATCCAAGTGTTACAACATATAGGAATTTAAAAATAAGATATGATTTTATAGTAGATTAAACAATAAACAAATATTTACTAAGCTTTATAATGTGAAAGTAATTCTATCTGTTATAATTTACCTACAGAATTGATTTTTTTTTGTGATACTCGTTATATGAGCTTATATGAACACTGAGGAATTGATTGAAGTGATTGAAATATCTTTCATCGAGACTGAATAGTGGGTATAGAATAGCTATAGTAGATAGGAACAGGAATAAAAACTAATTATTTTAATGATCTACTATTATCTCTCTCTCTGGGCGGTCCCTCATGTCTCAGGATCGTGGTCAGCATTAGAGTTGCAAAACTATACTGACTCTCTTGGGAAATAGTGGAAGAGTTTTCGTGTTTCTGTCTGCACCAGAACTTTAGGAGTCATTTGGACTTCAACCTCTGCTGAATCTCATACATTGAAGCAGTAACCTCATCAGTCGAAATCTGATATGATTGCCATTGCTCGGATCTACTTAACTGACGGGCAAAACAACGGAGCAGGCGGGTTCCTAGAATGGTAAGAGATCACCGCACCTCTTGGATAACTGCGATACAATCCGCGCTTTGGTTGTTGCCGGTTTTTTACACTACTTTAATGGTACAATAACAAGAGCCTCTAATATCCTCTTTTAAGCTAATATTTGGTATTTTTTGGTCCGTGGTATCACTTCAGAGGAGTAGGCCCAATTAGTATGTCAGCATAGCTCTCCCATAAAAAAATGTTAAGTTTAATACCAGTAATTTATGTATGAAAATATATAAACAATAAATTAAATAATCATTTCAGTACTTCATAGCTGCATAACTTTATTGTTACCACAAGTTTGTATTATAAATTTCATACATGCAGTCATCCATAAAGATCCTATTGTATTTGAATACAATGATATGGTTCTATAATTACAATATCTACATGCTAAAAACACTAAACTGACATTGAATGCCTAATTTGTAAGTATTTTAGAAGAGTTACAAGATATTTTCTCTTTAAACAACCATTTTAAAAGAATCAAAAGGGAATTATTCTAATAGAAATTACGAACATATTTAAGTCAGATCAAAAGAATGATTATCACATAATTTATAAATAAACTTAAACATTTTATTGTATAACATGTTATTGTTATAATTTGGGAAGTAGACATTGTTATAGTGTGTTAAAAATAAATCTTTCAAACTATCATTGATTCATGTCTTGCTATAAAGAATCTAAGTGGAATCCTATTAGACAGGAACCTACTGACCTAATAGTACTAATTAAATTAAAATAACACCATCTTATAAATAAATTAATCCTGATTACAAGATATACTTTGTTTTGTGAAAAAAAAACGATTTTATTATTAGGAACAACTTATACATTTTCGTATTTTTTAAAACATACTTATATTTTAATAAATAAATTACATTATGCTCAGTTTTTATTTTAAACTTGTTATTTAGCTAAGTAAAAAATTGCGAATTAGAATAATAAATAGAAATAATACTATTTGAATTCACGTACCAAAGGTCTCACAGCCAATATCATCGGTAGATTGTTTCTTCATCAAACAACTTGTTTAGCACACACTGGGTAATTTCCTATGCCGGTAAATGTTGCGAAAAACATTACTATTCTCGAGGTCACAGTACTATGAAGAATTTTCTTTTAAAATATAATTAAAAGATTGTCGCACGAGTACGGGAAACTACGCAAATAATATTTAAAAGCTAATACCTATGCAAAGATAGATGTAGTTCAAGGATCGTATTTCTTTAGTATATGAAAATATACACTAGAACCGGGGTACACTATATTTTTCGAAATTATTGTCCACCAATTAGTATTCAATTTTATTATTCCCTGAATAAACAGTGTTTTTTTTGATAATTTTCTATATCGAAGCACAAAAATCGCCTTTCTTTTCTAACGCACGACATGTGTGATACGGTGTTGGCATCTTCAAAATTCATATAATTTATCAAGGGACAAGTCTCATTTTTTATAAAAGTATTCATTTACAATTTCTATATATTAATGAACTTTAATTTTCTTTTAAAATATATTATTTGAATTGGCGTTTAAACTTTATTAAATTACTATAATTTGTATTCTGTTCTCTAAGTCCAGAATACGAAGATACGCTGTTATCAAATGTAGTCAAAACCTATTAAAAATCTGTAAACATTTTAGTTATATGGTAATTAATTTACCACCACGAGATATAAGTGCTGATACGATAATTATTTAGTCGTAATAAAAATACAGTACAAATCATTTTTAAGTACTATCAAGTATTATTTTATACTATGTCTTCCTTTCTATGTTTCTTATGCCACAGTACTGTTAATGATGAAACCAATGAAGAAACACGTGAAAAATACAAAGAAGTTGTTGGTATACATGTAAGAATTACATATAGCTATTATAATAGCTAAGTACTATAATAGTTAAGTTATAACTAATTCGTGCTGTACTTATGATATTTTTAATATAAGTGATTATTTTTAATATTTCAGTATGAAATGTAGTTGATCAATGTATATTGCTACTTAGCAATATGATTTATATGAGAATATCCAAATTATGTTGGTTTCACAATAAACAATCTAAATCTGCCATTTCCATAAGGATGATTTATTTACAAAAATGTTCTAATAATGATAATTAATTAGAAAATATTGTTGAGTTTACTTCTAACTTACTGTATATTGATAATGATTATTACAAATGAGGATATCTTTACCTAGTACTAATAGGGTATATGTTGACGGTTCTTTTTATCATTTCAGTTATGTCCCGATTCTCATCTGTGTTACATTTGTCGTCATGTTTTACACAAGCTCTTTATGTTCCGGTCTATTTGTTTAAAGAGGAGCTTAGAGTATCCAGTGTTGTTCAGGTGAGGTGAGCTTAACATATAGATTTACAAGTAAATCATAAAAATTTCTGAATAAATAATGTTCTAGTTTTATAGTCATACTTCTCTTTATGTAGAAAAATATATTTACTTTACTAATTTATATAAATAAATTTTCAGTGAAAAGGGAACAATAGATTTACATAGAAGTGATATAGAATTAAATATTTTATGTCCTGAAGAATGTGATCAATACCATATCAAGCAATATCATTATGACTACAACAATGATTTCCACACTCATTTAAATGACATTCAATTTAATACAAATCAATATGTTGAATTAGAAGAATATGATTGCTTTAATAAAAATACATATGAAACCGAAAAAGTCACAGATAATTACCACTTCATAAATGATAAAGCAGATACAGTGTTAAATGACTTCCATAACTTTAATCAAAGTTTTGATTATTTCAAGTACAATGAAGAAATACCACAGATAAACAATGTACAACTCTACAACAGAAATAATGAAAATATTTGTTTCAATTATGATGAGAGGAGGGCAAATGATTATACAAATATGTTTAATCAAAACACTTTTGATATACCGTTAGATGATTATGAAAATCAAATTAAGCATAACATTATCAATCAAACTCATATAGAAATAACAAATGATTCACATAAAACAAATGTATTGGAGCAAAATTATCCTGTTAATACAAATATAAAAGAAACTATTCTAGAAAATAAAAAAATAATTGATGATAAAGTTAGTAATGAAATTAAAGAGAGTATTGGGGAAGATAACGAAGACAATTTTAATTATGAAACAGAAATCAGAAGTGCTACAAGTAATGATGAAAATCATAATGACATATTGCATAATTCAGGCGACATTCAAACAGTGGAAGATATTGAAAGCATTGAAGAAACTGTTAAGAAAAAGAGGAAAGGTATAAAGAAAATAGTTCTGAGTTTGGAAGAGCAGAAAAAAGAGTTGGAAAGAAATAGGAAGAGTAAGAAGTACATAGAGTCGGAGTTCAAATGCTATAATTGTGCAATAGGATTCCTGTTTAAAGACACATATCAAGCGCACATGATGAGGCATGAAGAGGTATGTTTCTTTGACTAAGTAAAATTTGCCAATCTATTTAATAGCTGCAACATGTTGTGTGTTGCACAAAAACTATTGTCATAATACATCTTCACATATGAAAATGGCATTGTGTGCATGGGCGGTGGTGATCTCTCATCATAGAGACCCGCCTGCTCCGTTTCAAGTTATGCTATAGTAAAAAATAAACAAATTGGCTGGCAAGGCAGTGTCTTTCCCATACAAAGAAATGACATTGTTTCAGTTTAATATGAATCTTATGTGGAGACCATTGGGTTTATATTTTATTAAGATTTAGCTTTTATTAGACCTAAATTAACTAGTTATCAAACACAGCTCTGGAAATAGTAATAATAAAACGGAGTTATGTCATTGGAATATTAGCATCATTAATATTTTCAATACGATATTGATAATTTCAATGCATCGCTTATAGCCTCCGTGGCGCAATTGGCTAGCGCGTTCGGCTGTTAACCGAAAGGTTGGTGGTTCGAGCCCACCCGGGGGCGCTATATCTTTTTTATTTTTCCTCAATACAATGTTTTTTTTTATATTCAATCTAACGACACATCTTTTGAATTACAATAAAGAAAATGAGATTGTAGACGCTTAGGTACATTCTATTTTACAAATATTAATAAAATCTATGATAAATTCCAGTCTAACGGCGAATTCCGCTGCGTTACCTGTACGCTTCGCTTCTCTACATACGCCCTCCTACGTACACACAACACGTCGCACTCGGATGTTTATAAATGTCTGAATTGCGGTGATATGTTGAAGCCGCGAGCGAAACGGACACACCCCTGCCTTAAAACCAAATGTGAGGAAACGGTGTCTTGTCATCTGTGTGGAAATTTATTCCGGTGAGTACTAAAATGTCCAACATCGCGTGCTAAATATAATATAAAATACAGGGAAATGACATTTTTATGACATTTTTTTCAACATAAATACACAAACACAGCTCATTGAACGTTAAAATCAACCTACCACCGGTTCCAAGGTAAACCCACTGAGAAGAAACTCAGTGGGAGTAATTTTTTGGATTCCGTGAGGTACTTATAACAAAAATTAATTCTGAGAATGCCTGGCATGAACATCTTATTCCCAAGGCGTGACATCATTTACAAAATCACTAATACGTTAAATAGTATGTTAATTTTTTTAATTTTTATACACAAAGCGACGACACGAGTCAATCATAGCAGGTGAGTTTCTCTGTAAGAAAAAGGACATTCTTCCCAAGGAAATTCCCAATGTCGATTCCTAATTCACTTAGCTTTAATTGTTGACTTTCTATTTCATTAACGAAATTTATATTTTGACATTTGTTGTGCATTACGCGTTTTTAGGTTCAAATAATTTGACAACAAACATTGACATTCAAGGCGATGGCGCGGAAATAATTAAATTAAATTTTTCTTTCACACTACTATTTTAAAGAGCCGGTTACCTAGCCGTGAAATACTTAAATTAGCCGATTTCAACGCGTGTATTCTTTTATGTGATTCTTGTTTGTAATACGTCGAGGAAACTGTAATTAATCATTGTATAACAGACGCAGTTGTAGGATCTCCTCTACTGTAAAATATCACAACTGCCCATGGACATCTTCGCAAAAATACTATATTTAACATATATGCACAATATTTTTTGCACCGCTTTAGTGTTATAACGTAACGCGCCTCCGGTATACAAATACATAGCGAGATAATACAAGTACCTACTGTTTCACCCTAGTATTCCGTCAGCCCATGGTAGCAAACCGTACGAGCCGTCCCAATTAGTGTCAGCGTGGCTTTCCTACAAGTTCCTAACTAGTGTTGCCCAAATGCAAGACTTAGCTTCGTCTTGGTCTTGCGCCAATACACCTGGTATAGGTCTTGGTCTTGCCATTGCGCTCCCAGTTTTGGTCTTGGTCTTGCAAGTCTTGAAATTACCCACATATTAGTTTATTGATATTAATTAAAGTTTACTTCAGATATTAGAAAACGTATCAGAATAGGAACATTTTGAGGTTGAATCAGCATAGCCCTAGTAAAGACCAACCAGATTTATAAAATATGTCGAAAGATTTAATGAGATATTCCAAAAATCACTGCCAAAAAAAGCTACAAGGCGTAAGAGTCTTGCAGGTTTCGTCTTGTTCTTGCTCAAGTCTTACACGGTCAGTATTGGTCTTGCTAAAATTAGTCGGTCTTGGTCTTGGTCTTGCGTTTGGGCACCCCTATTCCTAACTAGTTTATTTCGTTTATAGAGATTCAAAAGGTCTTCAGCAGCATTTGAGAAGAGTTCACGGTAAGGCATCGAACCGACTGCACACCTGTACGATATGCAATGAGAACTTCCCAAATCCATCGGTATTGAAAACACATATGATGTAAGCAATTTTACTAAACATATTTTTTTTTATTCTACAGTGGACAACGGAGCAGGTGGGTCTCCAATATGGTAAGAGAACACCGCCGTTCATGGACAACCGCGTCACAGTCCCCGCATTGGTTGTGTTGCTGGCGTATTATGCCGGAGTGAGTGAGGATATCGGAGGCCCTTAAGAGTGGTGCTTAAGTGGCAACACAGCCGATGCGCGGAGTAAATGCCATGCGCGGTTGTCAATGGGCGGCGGTGTTCTCTTACCATAAAGAGACCTGCTCCGTAGTCTGCTATTCTTTATAAAAAAAAGGAAATCCATTCGATAACGCATTATGACATCAGGTATTTGATTAAGCATTCGGGTTTTCAAAAAGTAAAATAAACTTTAGGAAACATTATAAGTTCTTTTTGTCTTAAAGTATTCAGTAGATTTTGTATTAATTGTGCGTAAGGGCGTGACAGAATATTGAACGGGTCTATCTTAGTTCTTCATTTTTACAATGCTTAAATTTTTATAATTACTACTGTAAAATTGTGGTTTATAAGATATCACAATTTTCTTGTAGAGATGATAAATCTTGTTTCCAATTTTAATGTTTGTATATTTCTTTCAGAAAACATATAAATCGAAAATTTCAGTGCGAAAAATGTCCAGCGGTGTACAAAAGTCCGTACACTCTTGCGCAGCATAAGAAGAAACATGATTTGTACGGTGAGAAGCATTGCTGTACTCTTTGCGATGTGGTTTTCGAGAGTCGCAAGAGTCTGTTGGCTCATTTCCGTCGGACCGTGGCCCATCAGAATACTGTGTAAGCATATTTAAATCAATTGTTATACGCTCGTTCCTACGACGGCGCAAAAATTCTCCATCATTTGACGTAATTTGTAGTTACGTGACTTAATAATTTGGTTTTAAAGAAAATTAAATGTTAAATTCAGAAATCAAAATACAAACATGTTTCGCACGACTTTTGAAAGATGAATCTCCGGGCTAAAAGGGCATAAAGATTTTTTTTGGAATGACTACTTGCCTTGTCGGTCTAACTGTTCACCTAACTTATATATCTACTTGCACAGTCTATAGTATGCGTAACATATATATAATTTTTGTTTTTGATGGTCCGGTTTTTGTGTTTTATCTTTTACCGGGCAAAGGAGCTCTTATGCAACGGGCAACGAGCAAAGGGTCTCGTCACAAAGCGTTCTTTAATTGTGTTGCCGGCTTTTTTTATTCTAAGATAACACTGCATTGCAAACGAGCATAAGGCTTATTTTGGATAAGGCGTCTTCCGCCCATGGACACCCTGCAATTTACAGATCTTTACCAATACTAATTAGTGCTTTGATTACAGTTTAGAATGCCCGATTTGCGGTCGGGTATGCGCCAGTCGGGCTGCGTTAGACTCGCATGCGCAGACGCACGCGGCGGCGCAGTACAATTGCACGCACTGCGCCAACTCGTACACGAGCCGACGCTCCCTGGTTCGACATCTGAGAAGGCATACGGGGGAAGAGCTCGTGAAGACCGCTGTGTGCCATTTGTGCGGGAATAGCTTTAAGGTATGTTATTACTACTTATTACCTATTGTGAATGCTGCGGGTTTTTGTACCGGCAATTCTCTGTTTCAATCCAGGGAAAATCTATCATTTCTTAAACACAATACCCTTCATTTTGGCAGTCGGATAAAAAGTAGCCTTTATGTTTGTCCAGCATGTCAGCTCCATGCCAAATTTCATGACCATTTCATAACCTTACGTAAGATTTTCTTAGTGTTTTGTCTCGTTTTTACAACAACGAATGTACTTCGGCTAGAGTGTGATAGAATGTTTGATATTGTTTTAATTAAGGCAGTATTAATGAGCGGAGTGATTTATTTTATAATATCTGTGTTCCAGGGAAAAAACAAATTAAACAGACATCTGAAGCAAGTTTGCGAAAAGGCGAAGTTAGAAGAACAACTGGCTTCTATATATGACTAACTGTGATTGTAGAATAAATTATTTAATTATTTATTTGCTTTTATTATGAACCTTTATATTTAAATTTTGAACAGAGTACGTGAAAACAATGACATTCATTTTAGACTTCATGTTTCATAGAGCATATATTATTTACTTATAACGGAAACAATTTAAGTTTTTTTTTCACAAACCCGGTTGGGTTCGATTCTGTGCAGAATACAGGATTTTTTAAAATATATGATTGCAGTTTTTCTTATTTTCATCTACGACATGGTTCCTCGGAACAGATCTGCATGTCTTCTAGTTTCAGACTTTCTTATAGTCACCGATTTGAATGAGACACTATTGAATTTACCCGAAAATGACTCGTGGTAGGTCGATGTGAGAAATAAGTCGAAGAAAAAAAGGTACAATGTTTCTTTTGAGAGATATGATTTGAGTTTTAGAGCGCTTATGATAACTCATAATTTGTACGGCAAAACAACATTTGACGGGTCAACTATTCCGGTATACAGAAATATTAATATAGATGTAAAGAAAATCTTGGACACCTTATTAAATAAGACTGTTTTCTTTATCTGGCATAGACAAAACCTAAATGTCAACATTTGACAAAATTAAATTACAATGTTTTATTAGAAAATAATATTTTAGGAATTATTAATTAATATTATACACATAATTGTTAATTTTTATGACTAGAAGTAAAGGCTTTAAATTTAGTTTATTTTATTTATACAGAGAAACGCAATAGAGCTTTAATTTTTTTGAAAAAACTAATATCTATATCCATTATATAGATTATGTATTGAGCATAAATTTCGGGTTTTTATGGTATAGCGGATAACGGAGCAGGTGGGTCTCCTATTTGGTAAGAGAACACCGCCGCCTGAGGACAACCGCGCCATAGTCCGCGCATGGCTGTGTTGCCGGATTTTTATACCACTTAAGCGGTTTTTATATAGGGCCTCCGATATCCTCCTTCACTCAGCGAAAAAGAGTATAAGCACCGTTTCAAGTAAAACTGCCTTTTCACACTGAGTATTTATTTAATGAACAGTATTTTATAAATGTAATATAATGGTATTTGAATATTTCAAAATTTGCCATATTTCTAAAGTTTACCATGGAACTGTAGGGGTCGCATCGGTGTGACGCGAGAAAAAACGGCGAATTTAAGTTTATTTTATTATTTTGTTTATATTATTAATATAATATAGAGAGATAAAACTATATACTATATATATACAATAAAGGAGACGATATTCATCATCATCATTTCAGCAGTAAAACGCCCACTGCTGGACCTCCATGAATAATATCATTTGGGGGTTGTTTGCCATAATCGAGTAGATTAATAATTATATTAGTATTAATCGATATTTGTATTCAAAATTAGTGTAATTGGCAAAGTTGACCCACAATTGTAACATGTTTATCTAATGAAATAGGGCACTAAGAATAGGGTGCCGTAAGTGAGATTCAGTGGAGTAGGTAATCTTTTACAAGAAACGCGACTAATTTGGGACCAGTTCTTGACAGATATACCTATTGAATAAAAAAATGTTTTCAGAAAAACAATTTATTGTTTATTTTGAAAATCCTTAATGATAGACATTATTAATATCCACCTTATTAAAAAAAATGTCTTATTAATAAATTATTTTAAGATATTTCTAATGATATATAGTATTGTCAA
Organism: Delias oraia; assembly: GCA_018230265.1. Classification (NCBI taxonomy): domain Eukaryota; kingdom Metazoa; phylum Arthropoda; class Insecta; order Lepidoptera; family Pieridae; genus Delias; species Delias oraia. Next base: position 17,734 of record DWCF01000327.1, read on the forward strand.
ATACGAGCTTTGTAGCGCTTTGTAGATAGCCGCGAAGTTCAAAGATATAAAGGCGGTAGAAGAAAGTTTTTTTTTATAGTATAGCTGCCAACGGAGCATATGGTCCTATATGGTAATAGAACACCGCCGCCCATAAACAACCGCATCACAGTCCGTGAATGATTATGTTGCCGGCTTTTTACGCCAATTAAGCGGCATTTTGAAGAGCCTCCGATATACGTACTCGCTTACCGAAACAGTACCGATTCACGTTGAGCATTCTGTGAGCCCGTGGTACCACTTCGGACGAGCCAGCCCGATCAGTACGTCAGAATGGGTCTCCCACGGGTGAAAAACCTTGTTACTATCTATAACTAAGGACGGCTGAACTGATTTGGTAGAAAATTAGTGGGGAGGTAGTTTAGGATCAGTAGAAGAACAGGCTTATCCGAATACAAAAATTGAGGGTAATATTTTTAGTCTATAAGAAAGTCTTATTATAACTCAAGACCTGCTGAAAAGTGGGTATTTCGGAGGGTTCATAATTGAGCCCGGTAGGATGACAGGGCAGGAATTCCAGGTTAAATAAACATTGAAATAATGTGAAGACGAAGAAACATGAAAAGAATTATTTTAATTCAGGATTGCAGTAAATTAAAACACTGCAAAGCCGCGTACGCAACTAAACTATATCTCTCCATCGCTTTGACAATTATCTTATTTAAAATATCGCTACATTGAACTAAAATATCTGTCTCCTCTTTTGGTGCAATGTCCGCCTTTGTTAAATTCCACTGTTTTCGCCAAATTTCTGTTAGCGTTGAATGCTTTAGCGATTTATCGATTTGCGACTGCATTTGACTCAATTTAGTGCATTGACTAAAATTCTGACTAAGTTTAGTGTATTTCTTTAAAAGTGTTTCTAGTAAGTGAAATATATAGGCGATGTTTTCAGTTTTATTTATATCAATCATTTCTATGATTTCATCTTTTTCTATATGTTCATAGAATGATTCGAGGATTTTCATTATTTTCTCTATCGTAAATTTTGTTATATTATTCGATCTGTTGAAAAGTAGCAGTCGTTCTATGGTTTCGTCGGTTTTTAAAAACTGAAAAATTAATTGTATTAAGTGGTGTTGAAGGAGGCAATTTTTTTATGGTTTAGCGGACAACGGATCAGGTGGGTCATCTATATCATCTAACACTTATACTCACTTACTTAGCGAAACAGTACACGTACCGTTTCATTGATTATTATGTGCGCCCGTGGTATCACTTCGGAAGAGCTAAACGAATTAGTACCTTAGCATATGCTTCAGCGCAGCTCTCCCGCGGATGCAAAGTTAGTTATAAATATAGCAATTTTTATAAGTATGGAGGTTAAACTATAGTTAATTTTAATAACACACCGTATTATTAACGTTGCTTCCTTCATATATAATATTAATTGAACTGGCCACAAACCCTAACATATCTTCGAGAAACGTAGGATATTTTTCATTCTCATGTAATTTATCAATCAATTCGCCAAGTACCTGAAAGAATAGTTAAGGTTTTTATTAAAAAAAATTCTAGTATAGCGGACAACGGGTCTCCTATATGGTAAGAGAATACCGCCGTCCATTCCCAAGCACGCCACAGTCCGCGCATTGGTTGTGTAGCCTGCTTTTTACGCCACTTAAGCGGCATTTTTAAGAGCCTACGATATACTCATCCAACGAAATACAAGTACCGTTTCACGTTGATAATTCTGTGAGCCCGTTGTGTCGCTTTGGATGAGCCGGCCCTATTAGTGCGACAGCAAATGCTTCAGCATGGCTCTGCCACGGGTGAGAGAGGTTTATTGATATTTTTATAATAGCGGTTAACGAAGTTAGCTGGTTTGGTTTTTTTTCCGCGTTTTTTTGTGTTTACGGCTTTTGCAATTCACGGACATCCGATATCTACACTCACTAAAATTTTTCTTAGTCTAGTATAAGTACTGTTTAACAATGTTATTCTGTAATCCCGTACTTAAATTTCCATCGAAATGGCTCAACTAATGCTCAAGCATATGCTTCAGCATGGCATTTCCAGACTTTTCTTAAATTCTAGGAAATTTAGAATATTTACAGCCATATGCTCCTATGTGATATAAAAATCTTGACTTTTTTAAGTATTCTCCTATCAAATACACAGTAAATTAATTAAAATTGAATAATTACCTTCGCTATTTCAGAATTAATTTCCATACTAGCTGATACAAGTGGCGCTTGTGACAGGTGTATAAATAAAGAATGCGCGGACTGGTTTAGCCTATGTGTTGATTGCGATGCTAAAAATATAATAATTCATAAAATCATTGTAAAATATAACAAATTACAGTAATTTTACTGTCGTTCTGGGAGTGAAAATAGTTTGTATTGAATTGGAGACACAATAAAACATATTTTTAAAGATTTGAACACTTGTTTAAAGACATGTTAATTTCGCCAATATTATAAAGAGAAAATATTTGTTTGTTTAAATTGTTTCAAAACTATTTACGGGTTTGTAAAATTCTTTTACAGTTGGGCAGCTACACTTTTTTTATTCTATGGCGGACAACGAAGCTGGTGGGTCTCCTGTGTGGTTAGAGAACACCGCCGTCCATCACCAATCGCGCCACAATCCACGCATTGGTTGTGATGTCGGATTTTTACGCCGCTTATGCGGCATTTTTAAGGCCCTCCGATATTCTCACTCACTGTGCGAAACAGTACAAGTACCGTTTCACGCGGAGTATTCTGTGAGCGTATATATGTATTTTAGAATAATAAAAAAATGGGTAGTTTAAAAATCACATTACCACTATAATTCAGTGAAGATCTGTTGCTTTTGAATCCTGAATCCGATTCACGGGTGTCACTGAAGTATTCAATTTTACTCAAATATGCTTTTACTATTTTCAACTCTCCAATTACTTTAAATGGAATAATTTCAGCCTGAGATTCAGTTAATTCATTTAATTCGTCAGTTTCATTTAAAATTTCATTAATTTCCTGTTGACTCGTAAATAGAATTTCATTCGTTCTAACCTGTAATGGTTCATTTATTTTAAATTCTTTAACATTGCAAATATCATCTTTTTTCTGCCTGTTTTCAAAATCAATATCCATTTTTTGCGGTTCTGAATTTATATTATATCCCAACAGAGAATCACATTTATTTCTAAACAAATATTGTAATTCATCATCATCAACATCCATTAATAAACTGTCTTGTGTAAGTGCTGGTTCGTTTGTAAACATTTCTTCTGATAAAATATCTTGACTAAAATCTAAATCTTGGCTTGGATTATTTATTTCAGATATTGGGATATTGTTAACCGAATAATTTATATTACTTTGTGTAGCGTTTGGAATTTCTATTTGTTTAGGTTCTTCACAAATTTCAGTTTCCTGTGTAATTTTAATATTATTTTTTTTAACGTATTGAATATTTTTAGACATGTCACTGATACCAATAAACTCTTCTTTAGAATTATTACACACATCTGTTATAACTTTTGTTTGAGTTGTTAAATCAATATAATCTATTTTTTCTAAAGTTTTATCAACGTTAAATGTGTTAGGTTGTGATTTGAAATCTGTATTTGAAGTTTCTGCTTCTAAATTAGGAGTACTGTATTGAGTTATAATACTGTTTATATCAGCCGCTAAACTTTCAGTATACATTATAGGTTTTATTTTTTTATGTACGTTAATTTGTATACTTTGAGATTCAGGATCTACTATTTGAAGTATTTTATTTGAAACGATTTCGGTTTGATACGGTTTTATTTTTGAATCATTTGTTTTTAGATATAAAACATCTTGACTTTGACTGATATGCGTACAGGATTGGTTAATACATGAGTTATAATTCGTGGCTTGAGATTCATAAATTAATGATTGAGTTGCATTCTCATCTATCTGTACTCTGGTTAAATTATTATCCATCCTCATTTTTAATACTTTATCATTGGAGGGATGTTCTAAATTGAGGTTATTTTTTTTATTATCAATAGAACGTGAATTTTCTACTTCCATGTATGTTATATCACTATCGTTTGTCTCTATAATTTGTGTTGGCTGCTGTATTTCCATAACCTAAAAAACACGAATATAAACTGTATCGACTAAACTGTATGGACATTCGACATAAAGTATCTAAAAAAATGAATATAACGGGATAAAAGATAACCTCCGCTTATGGAAAACCGAGCCACAAACGCCTCTTTACTTGTGTTGCCGGCTTTTTACATCGTTTAAGCTTAACTTAGTGTCCACAGTAACTTCCTCAGCCAAAACACAGTACAATTATTATTTCATTCTATGATCTTGTGGTATTACTCCCGACTGGCAGGCTCAATTAATGCACTACTATATTTAAGCATGGCACTCTCACGGGGTAGACCGGAAACGGAAGCGAGGACCGATATATGTTGAAAGGCCACTTCGGTATTCATACGACCGGCCGCTGAAGCGGCCAACGTTCCCGCGACGGCCCAAGCCTAGGTTCGTGTCTCGCAGGAGGCGCCCTAGAGTCGCGGCTCAACCCATTTCTCGGCGAGCTTACGGCTCGCCCCAAAAATCCGCTAGAAGCTGAGGAGGCCTTATGCCGACAGCGTTAATCATTTTAAAAAAAACGGCGTAGATAGTATTAAGACACTCTCCTGGCTACTGTTAGGCTTTTTCGAGGACTTATTAAATATATAAAATAAATTATAAATTCCAATTAGATGGGATCGAACCCGATAGGAATGACGTCACATATGCTTACAAGATAGCTCAGACAAGTTTTAATACCTAATATTGGAACAATGTAATATAAAAACTTAATGATATTGGCAAACAGAAATGGTTAAAGTATTATGTTATATATAATGATTACCTCGTCACCCATGTCTTTCGTTAAATGTTGAATTTCATTTTTCTTGCACAAATCATCATCAAAATCTCTTAATAACGACACGCTCGGAATAGATTTATCATCACAAACATCTAATAATGTATTAAAATTTACTTCATCATCGCTCATATTAAAATCATCCTCGTTCAAACTAAACTCTGTCTCGGGTTCTTGTATTTTACTCCGCAAATCTATTATATAATCTTCCACACTAATATTACTAGGTTTGTTCCGTAAAACAGCCAGTACCACAGCCAATCGGTACTTTTGTAATAAAAGTTCAACTGAAACCAAAATTTCACTGTAATACCTTTGATTTACAAAAGCTAAATACAACAAATTTTTACGTAAAACACACCGTAAGTTTCCATTGTATTCTTAAAATTCTGATTTTTAAATCTAAAATTTGCTTTAAATTAACATATTATATTTTTAAAATTTCTAAATATTATTATAATATTAAATTGTTAGAAGTAATTTATCGGACACAATGAACAGAATCGAATATATTCCCGCTTTTTCTACCATAGACCATTCAGTTAAAGAAATGTCAAGAAGCATAGATCTTAAAATATACCATAGATGTTCTCACTATAGTGTCATTATGTTATCACAGAACATAAAGTCTTGGTTACATCATTTATTATAATTGACAATTTATTTATTTTTGTAAACAAACAAAAATATGTTTTTTATTACATTTTCAAGAAATTGTACATTTAATGGCATTATACACTATATTATTTGGAATAAGTATTTTCATGATAGCTTTAGTAATAGCGATAATCAAGAGAATGTTTTTTCATTGGAAACAAGAGCATAAAATTGAGAGAATGGCTACTGTAGCTGTTGAGAGACCAGGTAAATAATATACCGTATATCAATAAATTACTTCAATAGTATTTATTAATATTCATTTAAATTATGGGACTGTTATATGGTAGGCGCTATGAGATTAATTAAAATTCAATTTATATAATTTAATGCCATAACCTACATGTTTTTGCTGCAATTCTTCAATGAAACAAAATAAAAGCTTCAATGAAATTAACTCAAAAGATATTTCTGTAATTCTGTTTCTATACTATAAGTCATTCAAACATTTATTCAAAATCTTTTAATTAGATTTCTAATAAATAAGTAAGAAATATATTTACAATTCTTTTGTATCCATGGTATATAAAAATTGATTATATATTTAAAGAATTATTAAGATATAATTTTTAATAAGAAATAATTAGACATATTAAATTTGCAGCCGTATGTATAATAATATATGCAGAAAAATGTGTCATGCAGCGGCGGCAGTATGCTGGCGATGTTATCACCTATGACGTAATCAGTAAGAGTGATATTAGCTTGACAAAACAGAACTTTGACTATGAGCAAGTTTTACAATAAAATTCTACATGTACTGTCGTTTTTCTTTTGCAATGATTGTGACGCTGTGACTAAACAAATACTTGTATTATGAACAGTATTTACGTTTTTCTATTATTATTCAGTTTTAATAATATATTTATTTTGTAATATATAAAATACAATAGAGTAATCGTAATATTTTCCAAGTGTTTATTGACTTTTTTTTATTGTAAGCATATCAGTCAAAAATTTTGCGCTTTCGCTACAACGACCTCACAATATTTTATAATAATTTCTAAAAAAACTTTAGATATTTTCGAGGTTTACGTTTTTTGTATTGTCTGTTCGAAATTATTTACAGTAATAATACAGTTCAGTGAAACTATTCAACTGTGATATGGTCAATTTCCTTAGAAACCACGAGTAAAATTTTCACCTTTTTAAATGAAAACAATTTAAATATGCTCTAAAAAGCTCGTTCCCAACTTTAAAAAATATATTATGCAGCTTATATCAATCTCGTGTTAAAAGATACCTTTTATCTATTTTAATAATATATTTTGAAACTACTTGTAAATATTATTTTCAGACGTCAATAAAATAAGTGTTATGAAAACAATTTTTATGGACTACTCTTTAATCTTCATTCTTCGCTGGTTAAGAAAGCAGTCTATGCCATAGACACTGTTAATTTTTATAATATCATATTTTGATAATAGATTTTCGTTTTGACCCAACGATTTCATTACGCTCCCATCTGGATCCTGTGAAAAAGGAATTTAATCAGAAAAAAGAATGAGCAGTCTGATTTTTTTATTGTTATAGGTACAAACATTTACAGCAATTTCTTTGTATATATCGAATAAGTAAATATTTTTATATAGTTGTCCAAACGAAAAAACAATAGCGGTATTTATAGTTTTTTAAATATATATCCATGGGAGAGCCATGCTAAAGCATATGTTGACGCACTAATTGTGCCGGCTCATCTGAAGTGATACCACTGGCTTACAGAATACTCAGCGTGAAACGGTACATGTACTGTGTTTCGCAGAGTGAGTGAGGATATCAGAGGCCCTTGAAAATGCCGCTTGGGTGGTGTAAAAGGCCCGCGACACAGCCGATGCGCGGAATTTTGGGCGGATGTACATGTCAAAAACAAAAACAACTAAAGTCCAAAAAAATCCTAAACATTTGGTTTGGATAGCTGAGACCATTCTTGATTTACAAATTTACAACGGTAAATGACATTGATTTTTGACATGATTGATAGCAAATATTACATTGATATAATACCTCATCACATCTCATGATATGGTGTCGCCATGTCTTACGTTTGTAAGACATAAAGGCTATATATAAATCATTATTTCCAAAGAAAGTGATACAAAGACATCGCGACTCCAAAAAAAAAATACAAAAAAAAATACCTTATCTTCTTCCTTATCTTAAATTACCTTATCTTTATACGTGGCAACTGTAGATATGCCCTTTTTGCCTATCCTTCTCCAGAATTGCCAGGCCGGGTGTGTTGCGCTCGCGTAGTCATATGGCAGAGAAAATGTAGCGTCCGAAGTGATCTTCTCGAAATGATGCAGTTTATCTATAGTAATTAAAAAATAAACTTAATATGTAGCAGCAGTTTACTAAAAAATATTCGAATATCAGCTGTAAATATTTATAATTGGTTAACCAATAAAAGCCGCATCCGTGGGAGAGCCATGCTTTGCATAAGCTGACACATGAATTGGGCCGCGCTCGTCTGCAATGATAGCATGGGATCACTGAATGCTCAGCGTGAAACGGCACTCGTTCTCTTGTAATGTGTTTCGCTGAGTGAGGATATCGGTGTAAAAAGCTGGCAACAGAACCAATGCGCGGACTGTGGCGCGGTTGTCCATGGGCGCGGTTGTCTATTTCCCACGGGTTTAAAATTACTATATTTGTGTTTGTGTGTGTATGGGAGCGCTAAAAACCGGCCCTCTACCTTAATTTAATTCTTTTTATTGTTGGTTTAAAAGTTATAATAATATATTTATTATTATTATTATTGGTAATTTTTAAATAAAAATAAACCATTTGACCGCTTTGATAAATGTCATACCAATCTCACCTGCCCGTATATGACGATTATGCACTCGTATATGCTGGTCTCTGTCGTGGCGAGAAATCTCAAAGTAAAAACCGAGCATCGCCATAACCATCATGGCGGCATGCTGCCGATGTTGCCCGCCTTCGAATAACTCAACCGTGCCAAATATCTGGGAAATAATAATCTATAATATACATAATGATGGGTTATAAAATATAATATATAATCAAGTTATTGTGAAAGCAATGTAAATATTTTACATTATAGTTAGAGTCCGACAGAAAGTTCGGCCAAATTTCAGCCAAAAATTCAAGTTTCGCCGTAAATTTGGCCGTAACTTTTGCCGTAGACGAAACCGATTTCAAAAGTTATCGCGTACCTTCAACAACTTCCGTAATTGTGATTAACTATCTTTGTTAATACTAAATCTGTGACTTGATTATTTTGTTGAGACTGTAACTAAGAGCGTAATAGTAATTTTTGTAATTATTATTTTTATTTATCTGTGTACCTATTAATACTTCACGGTTAACATTTAAACTATTTTTACCAAGAATGCTCATGCGTGGATTTTTCACCACTACGTAGTTAACTTTTATTTATACCTGCCTCCCACCAACCCTTCCCGTGACGTAATCAGGGCTGGTGTCCAGCACCAGAAAATCCTTAAAATGCTCCTCATCAGAGATTTCTTCTAACCGAGCACAGGTCCTTTTATTCAAAATACTCCTAACTTCATCCAGACGTCTTCTTAGATCCTCTATATTATCTGCAAAAAATGACATCAAAATTAAATTAAAAAGGCCGGCAACGATTCTCAATAATTAATAAAAATATTTAAAGTATTCAATTTTTAATTTATTAACAAATTAATCACTCTAAATAAAATGAGTTATAAAAACGTTGATGTCGAAATAAATCTCGAAAATAAAATAATTAAGTTGTACGTGAAACTCTATTTGTGATCTCACAACACAGATGACATCTCTTTCTAACTTAAGAGGATACAAGCGGGAGAAAGAGACACGTGTACGGATTTATTGAAAGACCCTATTTCTCTCTAACTTATGAGAAAACCAACAAGACGGAGAGAATTATGCTTAGATCTATGGTAATTAAAAATGAATAATGAATTTCATACATTTTCCATCCTCCTTTATGATATATCTCACAGTATTTGACGGCCATTTTCTCTCATCATAAAACGCTCTGGTTTCCGGCGATAATTCTAAAATTCTTGGAGCTTTTCTCTTTCCCGATCTATAACTAGAATTAATTAAATTAATTTAGAATTTATTTAAGTTTTGACTAAATGTATTTATTTAATAAACGAAAAGATGTATTATTATTTTGTTTATGAAATATAATATATGTATTAAACTTATAAATTTGTATTTTGAACTATATATATATATTAATAAACAAAACTGATTATTTTCTAATTTCTTTTAGTAATTGTTTATTAATTTTATTTAATTTCAATTACATATAAGAATAGTACATTCAAAAGTTTACTACAATACTAACGGTGACTGTAGTCGTTCTGTAGGCGAAATATTTTTATCATAATTAGATTTAAATTCAATAAACATAAATTTTAAAATTTTAAAACAGTTATAACGAAATATTATTTTTTTTTAAGAGGAACTAATAGTTATAATTTTCGATATGACACATTATTATTTATTGATATTAGTTTTAAATCATCCATATTATTAGATTTTTAAATAATCGATGTGTATCGATGTAAGGTAATAAACTCGGTATCAACAACAGCTGACGCGACAATGTCATTGGACTATGACGTCATAGATAACGGAACAATACTTGTGGTTTGTGAAAGCAATCAGTTATTATATAAAAAATACAAATTTTGAGAAAAAACAATTAAACCTAATTTTTATCAATAATAAAGGAATTTTATATAAAACATTGAATTTATGATTGAATTTAAAGACTTAGTTGCACCAGAACGATTATAGATTAGAAAATCACCATAACTTTGCTTAAAAATTTAATTCATTTTTTATTTTAAAGACGTAGTTGCACCAAAACGACTAGAAATAAGAAAATCACCATAAGTATTCTAGGGGACTATTTAAATATTTATATTAAATAGCGGTCTTAATATTAAATAAATTTTATTAATATTATTAATACGTTTATAATATTATTAATACGATTTGGGGACCTTCAAAAAACGAGTGTACCTATCCATATAAGACCGGCAACGGACCTGTGGCTCTGCAAGGGCTGCGGGTGTCCATATTAAAAAAATGTAAAATAAGGCATTAAAATACCACACCACATACCCTTTGTGACCATCAACATCGAACTCCCTCTCAACAATTTCTATCTTCTCACTCTCCTCTTTATTTCTCTCCAGTCTCTTTTTCTTACGCAATCTTCTCGATCTCATTAAGTTTTTTGGATATTCAGACGCCGGTCTTAAAATTTGTATGTCCGTCAATATCACTATAACTTTTTAGTTTTATAAAAATGTTAAATAAATTTCCAGTAAATTAACGAAAAATCTATTCACAAATGAATAATAATAAAATAAACAAGTACAAAGAAGAAATTAAGACTGTTTTAAGTAACATAAACGTAAATAATGTTGTTTTTTTAAGAATAATTTCTTCACAAGTAGCATGGTGGAATTTTTACTTGAGAATTATTAAGAATTTTCACCGCATTACAATTGATCACATTTCACTTAATCTCTATATCACTTAAAACTCTACTAATACATGTAATGTACACATCAAAACTTGAAAATACAATTTTTTGAAAATAATATATAACTTGACGTCGTTGCTGCGATGCCGCCAAAAACTCTATTATCTACATTTGTCTATTACTGTTAGTGTTATCAATTAAAATTTAAAACCAATATTATTATATTTATAATTTTACAATTACACATACCTATGTTGTACTTATTATAATAATATATTAAATATAATTATAATATATTATATAATAATTTTTATCAGGAATCTACTACTACGTCAAAGAAATTAACAAATTGATTATAAAAGGAAAGAGTATTAAAGATTGGTTATAAATAAACATTCAAACAAATAAATCTTTGTAATCATACCAGAATCTAAATAGTTACAAATTAAACGTAATTATTTTATCTGTGTCAATCTTTGCATGATCTATGGAATGCGTGCCTATTATAGACGCCCTTAGTTTTGGCGGCATCGCAAACAAAGAGCGTGTCATGTCTTATTTTAATTCAAACTGTATTTTTGAGCTTTAATGTGTACAATATGTGTAGTTATAAGTAATGTCTACATATTATAATTAAGCATCCCCCATTACATTTGATTTAATACTAGAAAAATAATTTAAAAAACTATTAATATTAAAATCATTGTAGTAATTAAACATCTTTCATATACCATTATCACCAAATAATATGTAAAGAATATGTTTGATCGGTCATATTAGTTTGAAATAATATTTTTATATTGTAAATATAGAGGGGTTATTTGCCTTCTTCGTTTGCCTTTCATTTTTTTTAATAAAAACGTTCTGCTATTAGCATTAATACAATACTTAATTAAAAATACAACGTAGATTGTCATTATTTTACCTTGATTACTTGTTAAACGGAAATAACCTTTATTGATTTAGAAAAAAAGGTTTTATTACTTTATGATCTTAGTGATTAAAATTTAATTGAAAACTACTAAAAGCACTGAATAATAACCCTTCAAATAATAGTATAAAAAGGATTAAAAACAATATTGTTTCAAAAGGATTTTTACGTTTGGGATTAAAATAAAGACGCTAATAATTAGCCATTAGATCGTTTAATTTTAAAAACCTTACCTATTCAGCTCCGATCTTCGCAATATTGGCGCGTAATCTCTGTTTTTCTGCGAATGGATTTTTGTTGCCATCCTCAAAACTTCTTTTGATGTCTCACCATTATCTGTTAGGTTGTTATTTATGTTATCTGTCATTATATTTGTGGTAGTTTTAATCTCTTTGTCTTTATAGGTCTCTGTAATATCACTGGTAAGACTTCTTTTTAGTCTTTCCATTGTTTTATTGCTTGTGATATTGTCTGTGCTATTATCTGTGGTATTGTTCATATCTGGACCTGCTCTATAACCCATATTATGATCATAATTGTACACGACAGCTCTACCCTTGTGCTTAGTTGACTGGAAATAGACAGGCCTATGTTGAGTATAATATTTAACTGCACCAGATTTAGTAGATTTGAAATACAAGGGACATCTTCCGTTCTTCTGGTCATACCAGCTGCATTTTGATCTAACATATTTGTCTATAGATTGTGAAGATTCACAAAACTCTGTTAAATTAGCAACTGCGTTATCAACTATATTTTGTGTATAATCTGTTAACACTTCAATGATGCCTAAAATGTCTGTTTTGGTTTGGTTTTCTTTTCTAGATGTATCTGAGCGTAGTGATTCTTTTTTATCGTTACAGTATTTAATTCTGGCATTCTTCAATGCTAAGGCGGTCAGTTTATAAATATCTCCTATTATATTTTGTACTTCGTTAACTATTCCCAGTTCTTTAATGCTTTGAGATATTTCGTCGGTCAGGTTTTCTGGTGGTGGGGTAATGTTAGGGTTAACACGAAGACTCCTTGTACTTTCTAGATCGATATTTCGTTTCTTACGAATTAATCCTGGATAATGTTGGCATAAATCAATTTTCGCTTGACGGTCGCGCTTCTGACACTCAGGACCGTAGACAATTTCAATTTTACGTAGATCTGAGCTTGTTAGACCTATCACTTTTTGTTTTGTATTACGATCCTAAAAAATTAACAAATAAATCTGCGTCTTTTTAATTTTCTGCGTATATTTACACAATTAGATAGATATGCTTGCCTTGAATATAATTGTCCTGTGACCATTTTTACTGTAGTCCCGGTCACCAAAATGCAGAACACTGTTGACGTCATACGCTAAATTTCTCAATTCAGGAGGTAATTTTGCATCTTTCACAAACAGATCTATGTGACCTGTAATTTCATTCATCAAAATATCTAAATTATAAAAACCAATTTTAAATTAATTGTAGAGCTTATATACGTATATAGTTTTTAATTTCTATAAGCACGAGAGAGCGTAGTTTAATGGTTTTAAAAGTATACCATGAAGCGAGAGGTATCGAGTTTGAATCCCGGTCGGGACAATTATAATTGAATTTATAATTTATTCCGTCTCTGGAAGTGCTTGAGAGTGCACCCTTGGGAAAGCCATGCTGAAGCATATCCTGACGCACTAATTGGGCCAGCTCGTCCGAAGTGGTATCAAGGGCTCACAGAATACTCAGCGTGAATCGGTACTTGTACTGTGTTTCGCAGAGTGAGTGAGTATATCTGAAGCCTTTATAAAATTCCGCTTAAGCGTCGTGAAAAGCCGGAAAACAACCAATGCGTGGACTGTGGCGTAATTGTTCATGGGCGGCGGTGTTCTCTTACCAGATGGGAAGCCTACCTGCTCCGTTGTACGCTATACCATAACATAAAAATATCCAAATACTTAAGTCAAATAAAAAATTATAAAAACGATAACATATTTTATTCTGTAATTACGATTGTAACTACGCTATTATTAATCTATGTATTATAGATAATTATTAATCAATAATATATATCAGATATATTTGTTGTTTTGTATAATCTGCTACTATATATGCATAATACATACACTTACATCCAATGACAAATAATTATATATAAGGCAATTTATGATGGTAATCTATACAATTATACGGTCACTATAGACTTCTTTCCATAGACAAATTAAGCCCTATTACTCATAAGGTCAAAACCTTATGAGCATGACATAACGTGAGAATTGGAACAGCCGTAGGTTCCTCCGGGAAACAACCTGCACCTCCAGCGATATCCATATGTGTATATTTAATATTAATCTCTTCAACTCCGCCCACTCGAATCAAAAAACCAGCTGCCAACTGATGGTTGCGGAACTTTGCATCTGTATCATATTGAAGCAAATCATCACCTCTACATTTTCCATTATTAACAGCCAAGTCTTCAGCTCTCACAGTCGATACTTCGATTCCTTCGGCCATTCTGGAACCACTGAACTGCAGTTTGCTTGAATGATTTGTCGCTTTCGCGCTATGGTTATCCATTACGGCTGTATAGTTTCCATAGCACGCTCTGGCATGGCCTGTCAACGTTGCTATAGTATAGATATGTGGATTTAACTCCTTAAGAGCAATTTCTGAGCATTTGAACATTGAGTCAGCCATTGCCAGACGACCTTCAGCATCTGTATTCGTCACTCGTACAGTTTTACCGCTTCGAGATACCAGCAACTCATCAGCTACATATGAATCTTCACCTATAGAATTTCTGCATAGACAGAGAATACCGATAACTTTAAGATGCGGTGGTTTTAAAATGGAGCAAGCTTTTAGAAAACCAGCTACTGCCGCTGCACCACTCTTGTCTCTGGACATGCCGGCCATTTTTCCTGAAATCTTAACATCAGCGCCACCTGTATCGTATGTCACTCCTTTCCCAACAAGCATTAGGGTTTCAGTAATACGGCTTGGTATTGACGGGTTGTAGTGTATTTCAACAACTCTTGCCTTATGTCTCTCTACGTTATTGGCAGCCCTGGAGACAGCTGCCAAAAGAGGATACTCTTTTGAAATCACATCTTGATCCTCTATTACATTAATACTGATGTTTGTGTCACCGGCAAATGAATACTTAACATACTCAACAATCTTAGCAGGTGCCATTCTTTCCGGATCGCCGCCAGCAATGTCGCGGGCGAATATCCTCGATCTCTCCATTGCCAGTGCATTTCTGACAACCCTCTCAAACCCGTCGGTGATCTTTTCATCCGAATGGAATCCTATATGGATGAAATTTTTGGAATCCTTAAATTCTCGGATTTGTAACGGCACGTACAATGCCTCCAGAGCACCTAGTATACCAACAAGCTGACTGTCAGGAAAATTACCAACATTTTCGATAACCAGCAATGGTTTCTTCATACCAGCATCGAGGGCTCTTGTCATACCCTTCTTAGCAGCATCCCGTATCACACTGACGTCACTGTACGGCGTAATCTTTCCCGTGGGGGATAGAACAATACGGCCCCCTGATACATAATCACAATTCCAGACAGTTGGCACTTGGTAGATATGCTTATCGAGTTTGGAAATATTATCAATAAAACTGTTTATATGACGTGGTAGACCCACGTTCATTTCTTGCGGATAAAGTATGAGAATAACTCCATCGTAGTTAGCTGCTTGTATATTTGTCTCAATAAATATGTTCTCGTAGAGTTTAAATTCCTGAACCAACATGGCGCCGGCACGGACAGATACTAAATGAATATAATTGCTTATGAATGTTATCGCGTTATATGCGGGCTGCGGCTTTGTGTTGCGATTATTACGATTAATTACCTATAGAAACTTTATCGTTAATATATATTTCATAACTAACTACGGAGCAATCCGTGAGTTGCTTGCATATATATAATAAAGAATTAAAAAAAACTAAAATTAATTTCTTTATAACAATTAAAAACTCAAAACATAATTACAACTGTTCGAAAATGTACCTTGCTAGATTACTATGTAATATTATATATATTCATAAGTGAATAATTATAAGAATAAAAGGTAAGCACGTTAAAACACAATGGCGCCTTTTATTTGACCTTGATGTTTGGCATATTTTTTAAAAATATAATAATAATAGTTATACAAACAAACAAGCGTTATAATTACTTTTATTTACGCAAACTGATAAGGAGACAATGCCTCTGTATTTGTATAAGTACCTACATATTTATTTAATGTTAGTGATAAGAACATAGTAATTGTATTTAAGTAGCTAAGTATATCGCATTGGCATTTCAATATTACACCGCGATTATTATTAACCGATACACATGAACAACTGCGTCACAGCCCGCTTATTTTGAAATGACTAACACTGTCGGCATAAGACCATCAAAGCTTCTCGCGGAATTTTGGGTCGAGCCGTAGGTTCGCCAAGAATATGGTTTGTGCCGCGACTAGCACAAGGGCGTCTGCGAGACACAAACTTTAGGTTGGGCCGTCGCGGGAACGTTGGAACCGGGGTGGGCTTTGCGACATATATCGGTCCTCGCCTCCTATTCCGGCGGAGGCGACTTTTAACCCGGTGCCTACACAAAACCCTACCATCTGATTTCTACTCACAGTCCGCACGCATTGTAGCGCATTGTTTTGTCGGCTATTAAACGGCACTTTTATCTTTGGCTCTCCCACGAGTGAGTAATGTTTGGTTACAATTCACTAACATAATAATTTATTACATATTACATTCAGTTGACTACGCAACGTCTTCATGATATTATTAAAATAGTTGTAATATATAACATTGCTAAATAATGAACTGTAATTGTAATGTAATGTAAGCCGATAGCAAACTCAACCCATAGTGTATAGCCATAAATATATGATTTTATTTAAATAGGATTTACATTTCTTAGCGATATCATAAAACAAGTTAAAATAAAGTCTCTCAGTTTAAGTTTCAGATTATATGAATCAATTTTTTTTAAAACTGGTTTGGTATGTTTGAGAACGTAAAGATAAATTTATTTTTCATATCATCAGCCTATTCAATTCCACTGCTTGACATAGGTATTATTTTTCATATAATTACATCATAATACAGTCGTACATGATCTCATATAAACTTCTTAACTAATATCACATTATGTTATACAGTTTCGCTGTCATACCATAAAGTAGGGATTTAATTTTTTACTACCAACTGCCCAGTCGATCTGTCAAAAGTTATTGCCCTATTGTTTTAATGTAATCTATGATTAGTCTTAGGAAATTTTTTTTTAAATTTTTACCCCGTAATGGTAGGTCTTTTTCTCTCAATACGAACATTTTGTATCTTAACAAAGGTAATATAAAAAAAATAACCGAATTAGTCAAGTTTTGCGCTTATAAACACTTTTGGGGAGTCGTTTATTTTTTTTTATTCTATTGCGGACAACGGAGCAGGTGGGTCACCTATACCTCGTATACGGTAAGAGAATACCGCCGCCTATGAACAACCGTGCTACAATCCGTGCATTGGTTGTGCTGCCGGCTATTTACGCCACTTAAGCGACTCTTTTAAGGACCTCCGATATCCTCACTCACTTTGCGAAACACAGTACAAATTAAATTAAAATATAATTGTCAGGAATAGGATACGAACCCGATACCTCTCGCTTCATGGTACACTTTTAAAACCATTAAACTACGAGGCTCTCAAAATAAATAGAAATAATTTGCAAATTGCAAATGGGGATGCAAAATTTGCAAAAATTGCAAAAGGCAAATTGCAAACATTTATTAAACAATTATAATAGATTAACGAAGACAGTATCTATGTAGTGTGGGCGTGTCAATACCAATGAAATAGTACTTGTACTATGTTTTGCTAAATGAGTAACTTTACCAGAGGTCCACTATATGTCGCTTAATAGTGGATTATGGCGTCCTTGTCCAATGACAAATTTTGCAGCTAAGACTGACTGTGTAAGACTTGAGCAAGAACAAGACTAAGCTTGCACGACTCTTGCATCTTGCAGCTTTTTGGCAGTGATTTTTGGAATTTCTCATTAAATATTTAGACGTTTATAAATTAGGTTGGTCTTTACAATGGATATGCTAAATCAAACTCAAAATGTTCCTTTTTTGATAGATTTATCTATGATCTGTAGTAAGCTTTAATAAATAGCAATAGTCTAATAGATAATTGCAAAACTTGCGAGACTTGCTGCAAGATCAAGACTGGGAGCGCAATACCAAGACCAAGACCAATACAGCCAGTATTGGTCTTGGTCTTGCAATTGGGCAACACTATCTCTTTTATTATCAGGAACTCGCATATCGCGTTGTTCACCGTATCATAGTATCAGTCTGTTAAATTTATTAATTTAATTAAAAACAGTACCTGGTTCGATGTTTTCGAATTGCACATCAATGAAGACATCGCGGCTCGCCCTGTTGTGTTCGAAAGGAAATCCAAGCGCCCGCATTATCATCATGTCGATGTTTGGTGACTTCAGGCACTCGTAACCCACGACCAGGCGCTGAAAATTGTTGGAAATGTGTGTCATAGCCAACGTGACGTCATAGCTACCGTGACGTAACAGCTTAACAGTGGCCGGGCGAGTGTCTTAACAACGTCTTATCCGTCTAATACAACGGACTCACAGAATAGCAGGGTAAAATATAATTTGTGCTGTTACTCTAATAGAACATACCGTTTTCCATGATGTGAACTACGTTCATACAAAAATTTCAGGAAAATCTATCCAGGCCTTGAGTTATGAATGTCGTAACTAACTTAACTTGGTTTCATATTTTCTTAGATTTAATTATTTTTATTGTTAGCATATATTTTTTATCCTATAGCTTACCAGGAAGAAGGTAAGTCTCCTAAATGGTAAAAACACACCGCCGCCTATGGACAACCGCGCCATAGTCCAGACTTTGGTTGTTTTGCCGGCTTTTTACGCCGCTTAAGCGGCAACTCATCGAAACATGGTAAAAGTACCATTTCACACTGAGTAGGTATTGTGTAAGTCTGAGATATCACTTCGGACGAGCTGGCCAGTTTAGGACATCATTATATACATCAGCATTGCTCTCTCATGGGTGTTAAGACAGTGTTAAGACATTTGCCCGGCCACTGACAAGTCCTTCCAGAGACCGAATAAATTATAAATTAAATTATAGTTTTAATATAATTTATATATTGAATTATACATTTTTGGAAAATTTTGTAGTTATATTTGGAACTAACATGAGGCTCTTCAAAATTGTGTTCTTCGTTATTGACGTCGCAAAGTCGTCTTCCACTGGGATTTTCTATCACCAAAACGTGATGATTAACAGGCTCTGCCATCACTGGTGCGAATTGGAGGCAAGTCTTGAACGCGAAGAGAGACAGTGATGACAGAATTAACTGTGTCTGTTCGGAATCTGTTGTAGATAAAATTACTATTTTTTATAGTATAGCGGGCAATGGAGCAGGTTCATAGACCCGCGCCACAATCTGCGCTATTAATCTATAAATATTAATATTAAAAGTGGTAAAGTTTCTGTATATGACGTTGTAGGAGTAATCTCTAGATCTACTGAACTGATCTTGAAAATTCTTCCACAGGTTACGTTGTTGTGAGTGATAGATGTCAATTAACCGGAAAAATTAAAAGGTTATTCCTGCGAATCGGAATTGTTCATCGAAGAAAAACGGTCGAACGGTGTTTTTTAAGAAAGCTGTCTTAACGATTAGATATATGATTCTAGAGATTATTAATGCCCATTAAAAAGTCCATGACAGCATATATCTAACTTTCATAATTTATATTATTATTTGATTTTATCTCAATATTTAAAATAATACAGCTAAAATCAACATAATTATTATACAATATTGTTCATAACCTAATATTAAATTGAAAAACATGTTATTCATCGATAATTCATATTTTGTGCAGGCGCGCAATTATAAGATTACGAAGTAAGGCATAAAAAATAATACTTTATTATAACCTTACCGTAATGATCAGGATGAATATAAAACGGGATTGTAGCATTTGGCCAATAAACAAACGGACTTGTTGTATGAACTGTAAAAACAATATAAATTTGATTAAATCCAATTTTTAAATAATGCCTAACCTCAAAAATATGTCATTTGTTAAATATTATTTTTGTAAAAAAAATTGTTGTTCAATCAAAAGCAATATTTCATTATGAATAATCCTCGTATCATGTTCTCGCTCTAGACGAATTCAAAAACTATAGAACCGACTTTCATATTTTTTGTGGCGTAAAGATGGCGATCTAATTTTTATAATGAATATTGTATTAATTAAATAACAACATCAACTTAGATTGCATATACAAGGTAATATTTAGCATCCATATTTTTTTATCTAAGAAATATATAGCCAAATCTATCGGTTTGGCCGGTCCATGATTGTATGAATTCGGTGTAATAATTTTATCCTGCCGTACTTATGCTAATGAGTGACTATAGTTCACCGTTAGGTTGCGGCTTTAAGCAGACCGTATACGGCCGCTCTAAGGTGGAACATTTGGAATTAATAAAAAATAACACATTCTATTATATATGAATAAAAGAAAGCCTTGAAAATCTAAATACCATACTGTTCAGTAGATGGAAGAATTCTTAACTTCAAATAGTACCTACTTTTTTTTCTTAACTACATACTTGAATTGTTCAAATATTTTAAAACTTTTCAATTATATAATGTAAATTTAGGATAAAATTGTTTAGTCAGTGTTATATAACACTAGTCTACCTCATTTTTTTATCGGCTTATAAAAATGAATTAAACAAAATTCATTTTTAAATCTTGCTTAGTGTGAAATGGTACCTGTACTGTGTTTCACAGAGTGAGTGAGGATAGCGGAGGGCCTTAGAGTACCGCTTAAGCGGTGTAAGATGGCGGCAACACAACCAATTCGCGGATTGTAGCTCGATTGTCCATCGGTGGCGGTGTTCTCTTATTATATACGAGGCCATCCAACCGAGTTACTTTGTCTATTTTAGAATAAAAAAAATCTACTCACGGTCATCATTAAGGTTATATATTTTACACAGACCTAATAAAAAATGACACAATAGAAATATTAACGTACATCCCCACATTATTTTGGCAAATACTTTATTTGAAATGCAGTTTCATTATTTTTTATTACCCACTAGCAGTAAATGTTAGTAGAGCAAATAAAAACGTTGATTTGATTTTTTATTATTTAATAATAACTTGCTTTACGAGTTTACTTTTCGTTATTTATCGTAGAAAAACAAAAGTATGTTATTTTGTTTAATATCAGATTTTTTTATCTAATACTAAGTACATTACTTTGATGCTCTTGGCATTTTCTAATTTTTTATCTTTTATTTAAGTGGTGGCAAACGAGCAGCAGGCTCACCTAATGCAGAGCCACAGGTGCGTTGCCGGCCTTTAAGCAATGTGTATGCTTTTTTCTTGAAGGTCCCCAAGTCATATTGGTTTGGAAATACCCCTGCTGGCAGATGATTTCACAGAGACCTCTCTGGCCGCCTGGTGCACATACAAAATGCCTTTCAAAACGCTTAGTTGTGGAACGACAAACGTCGAGGTGAAGGCAGTGAAACTTTCTAATTAGTAAAATATTATAAGAACTCAGTTTAGGACACGTATATAATAAATAGTTGTTGTTACATCTTAATCGCAATAGGCAGTTTTTTTGAAAATTTTCTTCATTGATAATAACTTAAATATATTAAGAATATTTCAACTATAACTTAATACATTTTATTGTTTGCAATAAATTAAAACACCATAAGAAATCTACAGTTTTAATTCTAGACATTATTCTATAACTTTTTTCTCTGGCAAACCCAATAACTTTCGTACAGCTGTATCATATTTCTCCAAAGCTTCTTCACTTTCGCCATCATTAAATAAACTAGACACTGCTTCTTTATATTGCTCACCATGCTCTATAACGGATATATCAAAACTCTTATAGTCATCTTCACTTAACACCTTAACATCATTTTTGCATAGATGATACCAATCCACCAAGTTTTTCTTAGACTGATTATTATTCCAGTCATAAAATTCCATATCACTTTCAGTTTTTTCTGTCTCCCAATCTTCGACTGTCCATGCCTCATGGTAGCATGCTGTGAGCAAATAATTCACATAATCCAAGTTCTGCTTTTTCATAGGGCACCTATCGGCAGTTAGAGTTATTAAATCAGTTCCTTGGTCATAGCATTCTCCAACTAACCTCAAGATTTTGTCTCTTGCATGTGTGTCAAGGTTTAAAGAAGAAAGCTTTACTCTTAAATTCACAACACGTGCTAATGGATTCCTGATAGTTGGACTCGCATGACAGTAGTCTGATGTTATGACCTCTACTGGATAATGTTTTTCTATCGCTTCTTCAGAGTTTAGAAGTTTGGGCCACTCGGTACAAAATTTCTTGATAGCTTCACACTGTGTTTTGATAACAGGTGGTGTTAAATGTAAAAAGTTTGGTATTTTCATGAGTTCTGCATTAGCTTTCTTGCCTGGTGGAACTTGGCCTTTTGGAACATAGCCTTGACGAATTGGAAGAGGTACAGTGGATGGATGGAAAGATCTTGGGCCAGGCCAAACACTACCCCAATTCTGAAACACAAACATAAATTCGGTATTAAATAAGATTTCTCATTTCTCAAAGAACAGTATTTTAAAAATATAAGTAAATAATATATGTATTACAAGGGTATTCTTATATTTAACCATATTTTTATATCATATACCCTCTATTTATATACTTTTTGAAATAAATAAAAGCTTTTCTAATTCTATGAAGTTATTTATGTCAAAAAGATGTTGAAAATTATTGGTGGTTTTTTACAGAAGAATACGACTTTTAAACCTGAGTAACAATAAAGGAAACTAAAGACATGTTTAATGTTATAGAAATTTATTATTGCCTAAATTTAGTATATCATATAACTATATGTTAAGTATATCATATATTTTACTATATATCATATAGTGGTTATGTCTCAGATGTTACCTGGTCTGTAGGCATTTTCTCTGATCTATCAGCAGGTACATCTATCCTACGAGCAACTCTTTTCTGATGTCTATCTCGTTTTTTAAGAATATCGAGAACTCTAAATTCTTCTTCAGTTTCGTGGTTTTCGGCCACCGTTGCGTTTAAACGCCATAGTATTTGCTTATTTAAAACCAAACCAGGTCTATAATGTTTAAAAAATAGAGACATGTTTTTTATTTTATTAAAGGTACTCTAAACTTTATTGGTTTTTCATTATTTTGAATCGAATTTATATTTATTGAGGTTAGAAATACACAGAACAGAATATGAGCGTATGTACATCAAAGATGTACAAACATAGTTCATAATAAACAACATCCCACAGCTAAAGGAATATCACACATCTACCAAATGCTTTTAACAGTAATAAGCAGTAATAATAATAAAGTATGTTCATATAATAAACTTTTGAAAATTCTCAAATATGTATATGTATTACCTACGAGTAAATGTATTTTGTATGAACTAATATTTTAAAAGATATGAACGCATTTCAATTTGGCTACCCGAATCTACCCACTGGTTGTAATTCTACTACATAACCCTTCCAATTTAATTTGTCATTGTGATTTAATGTAACCGTTTCTATTATATCTCAAACCTCTATCTATTTATATATACTAGTAAGAGACAGCACCATTCGTACACTTTTAGTTGTAATTTTTCAAAAAAACAGGATTATAATGTAAAACTTTCAATTTGTAGCTTTACATGTGGAATTGTGCTGGTTTTATTTTCCATTAAAGTAAGCAAAAATATCGTGTATGTGTGCTATATAGGATTTGAAAATGGAAAATGGAGGAAGAAAATCTAGAAAAACGAAACTTGTTCCACGTGAAATAACTGATTCGGACGAAGAAATTATTGCATTGCAGGTAGCTACCTCCATCTTGTCTTAAAATTTGTAGATAATACTACAAAAATATTATATGTCTTAAATATTTGTTAAATGATATTTGTTGATGATTATAGTGCATATATTGTATATATCATATCTATCATATTTATAAACAAATCTCAAATTTAAAAAGTTATTGATTTTTCTATAGCTACCTTCCTTTTCTCATTTTGAAATTAAATAATTTAAAAATAACTTAAATGTATAACATACTGTTAAATATAGAATATTACAGGAAAATTCTTTAGTTTTAACTGATATTTAATTCTGACACTGAACATCATAAAAACTTATAAGATATAATAAAAACTTATATAAAAACCACACCTTCCAAGGTAATAATAATACATATTTTTTTATATGTAGCTATTCACTCAATTACTTAACATTAAGTTGTCCCAAACAAACAAATATTGCTGCAAATACACATTATATATATACACAAATTAATCAAATAGTTTTAAAAGCACACTGTGTTTGAAACTATATAATAAAGGAATAAAGGAACTAATGCCTCAGATATAGATCAGTAGTATTTAAAATTCTAATAGTTGAAATATAATATTCTAATATTATATAATAAAGAAAACTGCATAAATAATGTTATCCATAATTTGAGTGACTGAATCTAAACACAATTTATTTACAATGAATATTTTTATAATTCTACCTTAAAATTTTGTGTTCTAATATTATAACAAATGCATTAGGAATAACAAGTGAGTTATTAAGGGTACACATTAAAATACCTAGATTAATATAATTATGTTTTATTTTATGGACAGTATTTAAATATTTATTTGAGTTATCCAAAACAAACAAATCAATATAAACTTTCTTAAATCAATTGATTATATTTAGACACGATTACATATGAATTTATAAAAAAATATAATATAAATAAAATATAATAATTTGAGAATATTGTCTTTAACGGTTTCTACAAATCAAATTGTGAATAATATTAAAATTTTGAAGATAGATAATATAAACGAAATATAAATCATTTAGGTTTACATTAGTATTAAGAGTGTTATTGTTATTGAGAGTGATTCTAACAATACTGACTTGTTTTTATTTTATTTATTTATAAAATAATTGTTTACATTATACACATTCAGGAAAAGTATGTTTAATTTTAACTCAGAACTCATTTTAATATTAATATGTTTTAAATAATAATCAGTTTATAAATACACTTCTTTATTTTAAATAATGCCTAACATAATAAACAGTTTAAGGTGGAAAATGTTCTATATAATATAGCAATGAAATTTAGTTTTATCACTATTCTGAAATTTCAGTATCAAGTCTTTAAACAATAAACAAATACTTTTATTTGTAGATAGTTTTAAAACATTAAACTCCAAGAATACTTTACTTGTTGAGATTGTTATAGTTTAATGATAAAGCATTTACTTATTATTATTTATTTCAGAGTGAGGTTGAAAACACTATAGTGCATATGAAAGGTATTAAAACTGCATTTCCAGGAAAATCTCAGTCAATTCAACCTCAGCCAACTGCAACTACAACTACAAAAAATTCTAGCAGATCAGATGACCATACTTCAGTTAAGAATGTTATTGGAATAGATTTTGATATAAAGGTGGAAGTGGAAAATTTTGATGACAAGAAAAGAATATTAGAAATTTCTTACAATGATGTTATACAACAGTCTATGGATATTGTAAAAAGAACAGGGAATGCGTTCGATAAAATTTTTCACATTCAGGTATGTTTTAGTAAGGATTCTTTAATATATTTTCATAATTATATTGTTCATTTCCCATGTTTTATTTCGCCTATATGGTAAGACAACACCGCCGCCCATCAACAATCCGAGCATTGGTTGTATTGCCGGTCTTTTATTCCGCTTCATCGGCACTTTTGAGGGCCTCCGATATGGTCACTCACTCTGCGTAACACAGTACAAGTACCGTTTCAGGCTGAGTATTCTGTGAGACGGGCCAATTAGTGCGACAGCATATGCTTCAGCATGGCTCTCCCACACAGTATTAACACACTCGCCTCGCCACTATCAAGACCTTCCAGAGATTGAATAAATCAAATTATAATTGTCCGGAACGTGATTCGAATCAGATACCTCTCGCTCATAGTACACTTTTAAAACCATTAAGCTACGAGGCTCTCAAGAAAGCCATATAGTCAAGATAATATTTAATTTAATTTAAATTTTATGTTTAATATGAATATTGTTGTAGCATGTACAGTGTTAGTGACAATTTATGTTAACAAATATGGATGCTTAAAAGCAAATTCAGTTATAATTTAAATTGTTGAATTTTATTTTGGTTTAGCGGACAACAGAGCAGGCGGCTCTCCTATATAATAAGAAATCAACGTTGCCCATATAAAACCGGGCTATAATTGTATTGCCGGTTTTTTACTCTGCTTGAGTTTTATAATTATACTGACTTCTGATATCCTCACGCTGTTAAACATAGTACAAAAACTGTTTGACGCTGGTATTCTTCAAGGTAGTATCCCAGACGAGGCAGCCCAGTGCTAATGCACTGGGCTGGTATGGGAGATATACAGTATGGGAGATATAGAGCCATTCTGATGAATACTTCTCATACAACCGAATACTCAGCGTGAAACGATACTTTTACTGTGTATGACAGAGTAAGGATAACGGAAGGCCGTTAAAAGTGCGGCTTAAGCGGCGAAAAAAGCCGGCAACACAACCATGTGCGGACTGTGGCGCGGTTGTCCATGGGCGGCGGTGTTCTATTACCATATATGAGACCCACCTGCTCAATTGTCCGCTATAAAAAGCCAATCTTTCTTTCCAGGTCCTGAATACATGCAGAGCCAGCCCGATGTTATTTTTTAAATCTGTGCAAGATAAACAGTTGGACAAAGTTCTTATGCGATGGCGGGACTGGGCGAGCATGGCCGAAGAGCCGAAGGACCCGCCGCTATGCTACAAATGCTACATATGCAAATTGGCATGGTGGCATTTGGCCCCTTTCCGTGAACATATACAAACACACAAAACCCTACAAATCTCGTTGGAGATGAAAGATTTTGTCGAGTGTAATATTATTGCGTATACAAACAAAATGCCAAGTACCTTCATCAATATAAAAGGCAATTGTTGGAAGTGCGGCCACACTGCCATTAAGCATACCAAATCGAAGCATTGTTCGGGGTGCAACAAGAGGCTCTATACTTGTACGAAACTAAGACAGCACGAGTGGTACTGTCCGCAGTTTAAAAGTAAATACCCAGCGAAATTCATTAATGCACAGAGGGTATACAAGTGTCACCTGTGTCGGTTCTATTTCTTCAACGTGAGTGACAGCCAGGAGCACATGGTGCTGTCGCATTCGGTGCGGTCGGATGTGCCGATACCTGGCTATTCTGTGTGTGAGCACTGTAAAGGCTTAATCGCGTATGAAGATGACCACACATGTGAATCTGAGGTATACATTGAAACATGCGGTACATGTATGAAGCATCTCACTGTTAACACTGCAGCGTTCCATCACTTGGATATAGGAAATGACCTAAAGTGTCCAGAGTAAGTTTTTATTAGTTTCCATTCATCATCATCGTCATTTCAGCCGTAGGACGTCCACTGCTGGACATAGGCAATAATTTCCATGATTGCTGTGAAATTTATTTAGGCGCTGAGAACCGTCGTTCAACTATTGGAGGGTCCTAGGTATATTTTTTTATGAAAACGATGGCAAACGAGCAGAAGGCTCACCTAGGGTAAGTAATCTTCTCCCCATGAACTTAGACCCTTGCAAAGCCGCGGGTGCGCTACCGGCCTTTAAGGAATATGTATTCTCTTTTCTTGAAGGTCTTTAAGTCGAATTGGTTTAGAAGAATCCCAGCTGGTAGCTGATTCTGCTATTAGGTTAATTGATATGACTGACAGAATTCTATTTTGGTTAGAAGTAAATGAAGAAGATCAATCTAAAATGCCTATCAAACGCGGGATCCTGCATAAATATCCGAAGTGCCCACTGGAAAGAGAGCTTTGTATGCCCTGGGGGTAAATAAATTGCCCAAACTTGCGTCACGGTAATAGACCGAACGGAAATATTAAGGCGTTCTTACTGCTGCCAACGAATGTGTGGGCCGTATTTTTGAATTTTTGATGGTATAGCGGATGCTTGCACTTGTCCGTGAGCGGAATTTTCTTACCATATAGGAGACCCATTTGCATCATTGTCCGATATACCATAAAAATATTAAATTTCGCGTTGTTTTTCCACTATTTTATAAGAATTTTTAATATTTTCAGTGTAACATGCAATGTTAATCTATCCAAGCCATGCATGTTGTACGAACATTGCTTGAGTCACACCACTAACTATTGCAAAGCCTATAAATGCCTAAATTGCAACAACTTTGCGATCTTCGACCCGGAGAAGAAAATGGACCATCAACTGGCATACCATACCAGAACCGACTTTGAGTTCGATCCTGTAAGTCAAATTGTATCTAATAGGTATAACAATGAATCTTCAAAATGTATATAATGTATAACTTTTGAACGGCTGCACCAAACTTGATAATTATTTTAACGTTGTGTTATAAACTATGTAAAATATCCAAAAAATTATTATTAAACTTCTGAATCGAATGAAATTATTTTTTATATGCATTTATACATTCATTTTGTACACAGATTTATATCATTACAAACAACCGCTTATCCGAACGCACCTGTCGCGAAGCGTTCACCCTTGTTGTTCTGTAATATACATATGTGGGTCCACTATCCGGAAATACTGAGTTCGGATAATCGATTCTCGACTGTATGTATAAAACAAAGTCAATAACGGCTCAATTGATCTAGCTAAAAATTGAACCAAGAGGACATAGGAAACTTTTTACACGACTATAAAAATAGAGAGTAAGTTTTGTTATGTGGAAGCGTCATCCTAAAACATGCTGACGCATTTAAGGACCGGCTCGTCCGAAGTGATACCACGGGCTAACAGAATACTCAGCGTGAAACCGTACTTGTACTGTGTTTCGCAAACTGAATGAGGATATAGGGTCCTTATAAGTGCAGCTTAAGCGGCGTAAATAGCCGGCAACACAACCTGAATGTGACGAGGTTGTTCATGGGCGGCGGTGTTCTCATACCATATAAGAGATCCACCATAAGAGCGTATGTGTTATTCATAAGAATGCGATATATTATTGCAAAGTTGCGTTAAAATCCATTCAGTGGTTTTTGCGTGAAATAATAACAAACATCCATACAAACTTTCGCGTCTATAATATTAGATACAAAATCATCAATGTTTCTTATTGTAACACTAAAATAATGTTTAAATTTGTTTTCAGATATACGTCCCAAAAACTATAATGAATAAATTAAAAGAATTCGATGCGGTTCAAAACAATTGTAAGTACTTTTTATATAATATTGTATTCTTTTTTATTATTCTATAGCCGACAACGGAGCAGGCGGGTCTCCTTTATGGTAAGAGAATACCGCCGCCCATGAACAACCACGCCACAGTCCGCGCATTAGTTGTGTTGCCGGCTTTTAACGCCGCTTAAGCGGCACTTTTAACGGCCTATGATATCCTCCTTCACTCCGCGAAACACAGTACAAGTACCGTTTCATACTGAGTATTTTGTGAGCCCGAGGTATCACTTCGGACGAGCCGGCCCAATTAGTGCGGAGAATATGCTGAAGCATGGCTCTCCTACGGGTAGAGTCCCATATAGTAAATTATAAAATTTATAAATTTAATTTTTTCTATGGCAAGCTTTGTAACATCTCACAAAGATGTTTTTCTTTTCTTTATATATCAAATTTTATATGTTTATATATCTAATCAGCACACGTGTACGAGACACATGGACTAGTCTAGGTAGACACTAGGATTAGTCGTCCACCGCCAATGGACACCTCTCTCAGCTGTGCAACGGATGCGTTGTCATAAAATCATTTAGAATTAAATTATTTGCAATTTCAATTCAACAATGTATACATCTTATTTGATAATTCATTAGTAACTATATCTGACTGCGAAAGTAATTGCACCTATCTCTATATTATGCCAAAAATGATGAAACGATTTTGATTATTTTTGACACTGAGAAGTTTGCATTTTACTTCGAAACATAGGAGAACTCCGTGCAAAAAATATCTTATTTTATAATTTATTACTAATAAGAGGTGTGTCACTCTCCGCTATTGTAAGCCACCGTGCCGTCAAATCACGTCATGTATCCTGGGGTTAGATTCTCGGTTTATACATGTTTCTTAATTGCTTAACAATGGCCCAACGAGTGTTTTAACACTGTCTTCTCTATGGGAGAGCCACGACAACTTTTATGCTGCCGCTCTAATTGGATTGGTCTGATACCGTAGTATCATAAAATACCAGCGTGAAGTAATAGTTGTACTGTATTTCGCTGCGTGCGTATTCCAAAGACCAGCTGAATTTATCTCGGGCGTACTAAAAATAGAACAGCCAAAGCATTTATTGAAATGTGTTTGTCCACGGGCAGCGGTTATCCTTTTCTAGAGACCCGCTTGGCTCCTTGTCATCTTTATCATAAAAATACATTTTTACTTTCTACAGGTCCCAGTAATGAAAAACATCAGAACAAAACAGATATTAAATCTGACAAATATATGATAATCAATAATAAAATAAAAGAAGAGAATAACACAGACGAAGATGATGTAATTATAATCGAAACAGTACCTGATGTCGTTGTAATTCCATCTGATGATGTACCGAAAGATCTACCCTCCGTTGTTGATATAAAATCAGAACCGATTGATGGAATTGAAGATAAACTAAAATTTAGTAATACACGAAAACATGACGTTAATGTACCAAAACTGAAATTTGACAATGCGAAGTCAAATAAACAGAACGAAAAAGAGACGGACAAGAAAAACGTAACCGCACCTGTAATGTTAACTTTCGCCATTCCGCCTGCGAATAGTGGCAACATGAATGATTTACTATGCGAGAAAGTAACCAACGAGGGTAAATTCCTCTTATTGAATCCTAAGAGATTAGATGAAAATAATACATCACTTCAACACGTATCACATGACAAAGCAAATCAGACGTCACCTGAAGAAGCGCTTTTTACGGTGAAGACAAGGTCGTTGAAGCGGACAAAAGCTAAAACTAGTGACGAAAAACAATCAACCAAGATGAAATACCAAAACGCGTTGTTGAATATAAAAAAATCAATGGAATTAACATATACGGAAATGGAATCTCATTGTAAGTCGTCTCCTAAGCAAGTAGGAACTGAAAGTGAAAATGTTGATATGGATCAAACATTGCCTATAACTGTGGAGGTGATATTGGAAAAAAATGGGCGGCGTGAAATAAAACGCTGTACAATGACAAAGATAAAGAACCAAAATGGTACAACACTATTTGTTGAAGATTGCAAAAAGAACCAAAGTGTAACCAGTGACCAAAAAGAAGTTGAAGATATAGAAATTGATGTACCGTTGGAGTGTGTCGCAATAAAGCAAGAATCGGATTCTGAGATGGATATAAAACTGTCGGATTATAAAAAACTATACCATATAGACGCTACTTTAAATGAAAACGATGCTTCCAATGTAAGTATATTTAGCTATATCTTTCCTGGTTGTCTCTCCACGGTTGTCAAAAACTTGTTGACAAACTGAAAATTGTTGTACCTGCAGAGGTATTTACAAACTTGGGGAACTTCAAAGAGCCTACTTATTCCTAAAAGGACGCTAACGCACTCGCGGCCATGAAAGGACTAGAGCTGTCCATTGGCGGAGGACCGCGTATAATAGATGAGTCTCCTGCTCGTTTGTCACTGTTTCCATGAAAAAAGGTTCCTTATTAGCCCAGGTACGGTAGATTAATTTCATAATTATCATTTATATTGATATTTTTTATATTAAAGTAATATTTTTCAGATACAAGAAAAGACTAATGAAAACTACCAAAACGACATTATGACGCAAAGCGATGATTGCAACTATATGAATCCAGATGATGGTGATTATGATTATACGTACAAAAACGGAAAAAGGTTTGTGTTCAGTTTAGGTGATATCTGCCGGCAGAGGTATTTCCAAACCAATAAGACTTGGGACCTTAAAAAAACGTGTATCTTCCCTAAACGGCCGGCAACGTCCACGCCACAGTAAGGGGTGGTGTCTTTTCCTTGCCTGCTGGTTTGCCTTGGTTTGGTTTGTTTTCTAAAAGTAAGATTTTTGTTAAACTCGGCTTAGTACATTTCCAATTCAAAAATAAGTTTATTAATATCTTTATTCATTAGATTTAATAGTTAATTTAACATAAGTCATATCACTTTACCGCCATTACGTTTCAAAATGGCGCCGTCATCAAAACCACATACCGGATCGCTCGGACGGTGACAGCGCTAAGCGTGGCTAAATAGCGATTTGGAAATTAATTAATTAAATTTATTATGAAGCTTAATACGCAACAGGCGTGTTTTCCTCAATAGTAACATGTCACCGCCCGACGGCTACTTCAATCTGCGAATGCGTTTTTTTCTGTTTATAGCGGATAATAACGCAGGCGGTTCTTCTATATGGTAAGAGAACACCGCCGCCCATGGACAACTGCGCCACAGTCCGCGCATTGGTTGTGTTGTCAGCTTTTTATGCGGCATTTTCAAAGGTCTCCGATATCCTCACTCATTCAGCGGAATACAATAGAAGAATCACCCGTTCACCACCTGATTCTGACGCACTAATTGTGCCGGCTCGTCCGGAGTAATACGACGGAATCACCGAATACTCAGCGTGAAACGGTACTTGCACTGTGTTTCGCAGAGTGAGTGAGGATATCAGAGGCCCTTAAAAATACCGCTTAAGTGGCGTAAAAAGCCGGCAACACAATGCGCGGACGGTGGCG